>JANTOP010002930.1:0-18075 GCA_027564815.1 Symmerus nobilis
CCCTCCCTAATAATGGAAGTGCTTAATTGCTGAATAAGCTAGGAGCAACTCTCTAACGCAGCCCAGCCAAGCAACGAAACCCAGCCCAGCGGTTGCAAAATCAAGCGTCTACCATTATTGCAACGAAACTGAAAACAAGCATTTTTGTGGATGTGTTCCTATTGAGAGCAGTGAGTTCAATAAGAACACTTCCATACCAATGCGTGCATTCTATTTCGTTGCTTTTATCGTTTATCATTTATCGCAGCTCCAACTTGTTTGCGCTCTAAATCTTTTATAATAGCTGAGAGCATATCTCCTAGCACCAAGTATTGCCTTCTATTTGTTTATATGTCCTTCAGGTAATTTTATAAACTCAACTGTTGGGAATGTTACGCATATATTTGTTTTATTAAAATTGTACAAATAAGACTGTTGAGGATGGGAACGGGCCAACTTGATTCAAGCGTATATTCTTAATTTTTATACTCAAGATTAATTATATTATCTGGGATGCAAACACGGAATTGAATAAGTAATTAAACATTATTGCCACAGACTCCAATAAAGCTTCGATAGAATCCTCTTACGACCGGTAGAAGCATCTCTATTATTACAGGATTTAGAAAATATCTTGCAGGCAGTACCCAAATCTATATAGTCTTGGTCACCTTCGAACACTTTTATTCTGATTATTCATTAATGACGCTCCTAAGGCGCTTATGTCTTCATTACCTTAGCACCTTACTACTACCGACGTAGGAATACCATTATTGGTTTACCTACCTCTTGGTCTCATCATAAGTGGATTCCTTCAACCTTGTCTCCGGATACCATATCGCTTATTGAATTTAATTACTTCAAGAACTGAGGCAGATCAAGGGATATTCGTTTTTAAGGAACATGCGTTCACTTACTGCTCCAACTATACTCCAAATTTATATCTGTCGGCAACAGAAGTACTTCCAAATATGCTTCAGATAGAAGTACTTCTCCTACAAATACTTTTATAAATTGTTCGCCAAATGTCCGTCCTTCTGGTTGCACTTTTGCGGAGGTACATCTTCTAGATGGACATGGATACTTTGATGGTGACCTCAATAGAAAGCTGTTCCCAGCAGATTGTTCCTCTTTTGTTAGTTCCAATGAGGGATAATAACATAAAGTCAAATTTAGTTGTTCTTTGGATCAGATTTTCCCGGTAACCGGATTATGATGATGACCAGACACATGTCCTTGCAAACATATTTATTTCTGACCACTCCACCAGCTGGTTAGATGACTTGGAAGGGTCCCGTAGTAGTAAAGGTAAATCATAGAAGAGCAATGACTAACTTTAGTGGTTCACCTACTAACACAGTTATAGTAATTTTACTAAATAGCTATTTTGTAAGCAGGATGGAAGGTTGTCCTCTGCCTAGTAGTATACTGTAGCTGCGGATTTTATACTGCAGAACCTGTCTAAGTAGCTGAACAGATTATGATACTTTTATTACTTCTCTACTGTCAAAATATTTAGATTGCTGCAATTTTTATTTTGAACGTAGTATATAGTCTGATAGATAATGACTAACTGATATCTTCTAGATCTTAGCTAAATATATCAATGGTTGATTCCTTACTTGTTCTCTTCCTCTTCCCCACTGATCATCCGATTTATATTGATATTAAGCCTCCTTTGAAGAGGGCAATTTGGCAATTATCCATCTTGTAGCATGTGTAGATTTAACTTCGCCACACGTTCTATGCTACACATTCTAGTCTCTCATATGTGCTCAAGAACTTAAGATTGCAGTCTTACTGCGGTAAATACGGCGGTAGCGTTCAGGGCTACACCATTACTTATGATGAGATAATCTTCAATTTATCCGAAGATAATGCATCAAGTGATATTTAATGTAGTTAATGTATACCAAGGTGGTAAAGATACACCCATTTCACTGGTTTTGCCCAGAGTAACAATTTTATTTAAGTTCCTACGTATTCAGAGGACAAGGTGCGCAACTGTAATTGTCGTGGAAAATTTTTTTAATTAAAACATCGCTGAGGGTTTTAATATTAAACATTTATTGAAAATTAGAAAAACATTAACAGAGTAATAGCTTGGTTAATAGAACGGGATTATTAAGCCACTTTCAGCTTCAATCATAACCTGCAGACGACTCCGGAAGCACGACGAAGCGAATTTTACAACCGCAGGAGACAAATCTTGAAATACCTGCCAGATTCTCTGCCTTAGATCATTTGTAATATTGCAGGCACTCTTATTAGTAGTCCTTTCGACCGTATATCCCTACATATGGATTGGAGGTAACATGGTCAAAAAAATATCCTCGAGCCAATTCTGCGCTTTCTTCGCCCATATGCTGACGTATTACTTATGGCGAAGATCTTCTGTCGAACATAGTCTCACCGTGCTCACAGAATAACCCAGACGCCGAGAAATCTCTCACGCCCCGGCCAGGCAGCCGAAACGGCATCTATATGCAATGTGCATCTATTGTTGTTGCTCAACTTGTCTACGATATCATCTTCCTTTTACAGTCCTTAGACCTCCTGATTATAACTGTGAATTTCCTGTTAAAACTAGCGCAAATTCTACTCGTGTACCCTGTACATCCAGGAAAGTAGCTTAAGTAAGGCTACTGCAGTATTGGCCGATTCTTGAATAAGAATGTCTCCACTGTAGAAGCAGAACGGTAGACCATTTATTGCCTCACTTAACATGACAACTTCGTATTACTGAACTGAAATTTGTTTCGTAATTTAATGGTATTATATTCCATTTTACCGGCTCCCCTCAACATTCTCAAATATTCATCTTCGACAAATTCAGTCCTTTGATGATGAATAACTTATCGAATGTCATTCAGACGGGTTTGACAAAGCTATAATTTTAATAATACATTTACCATACAACTCGAGTTGTACAAACTGCTAAATAATCACGTACATTAGTAGGATGTTCTATTTATATTCTCGTGGGAGGCTGGAAAGCCAAGTTCAATTCATCGATAATATTTTCTTCTGAAAAAAATGACGGAAGGAAAATCAAAAGATTCTCAAAAAAAAATGTGTAGAAACAAGAGAAAAATATTAAAAGGTTAATAATTCCCACTTATGAGACAAATTGATGTACTAAATCAATAAAAATAAAATCCGAGAACCCTCCGAATGATGAAAAATCATCTTTCAATATGGAACCCCTTCAGAAAGCATGCGGTTAAAATCATATATGAATATATGACATATTGAACTGCTGTTAAATGTTCCAGGCGGGTTTTTTACTGATAATTCCAAAACCATAATAAATTAACGGGTGTCAATAATTCAGGCTAATCAATAATTGAAAGAAAATCATGAGAAGTTTGTAGTCACCCTATTGTTGATGTCAAAAAATAGAAAATAGTAGATCCCCTCAAACCGTACGATTTGTTGTTCTTCAACATACAGAACACGATTGAAATAACAAACAAATTTACTTCAAAGGAAAATAAATATCTTCTCGTGTACCTAATTTGAAACCATTAACACCCGACAATAACCCCTCGAAAACTGTCAGAAATTACAAGAAAATATTTAACATATTTATTTCTAAAGTCATTTCGTCTCATATTGCACCCCTGGTTCTCGATCATTTTCAGTAATAAAAAATGGTTCGAAAACCTGGTTTATTATCCTTGAACATAGAACTGAATACGGGCATCCATCAATTCAAGTTTAACCAAGTAAAATACTATCCGTCAACGTGACATGAATTGGTGACTGTCAAATATACCAGGAAAGAAAAATATAAAACATAAAGTTCATCAGAGTTAACACGCTATAAGTACATATTTTTTCCTTCAACATAGTTGTTTTCGTTTAAATTCATTACTTCCGGTAAGGTAAGCACTATTTAGGAAACGAGATTCTTTCAATGTTATTGCGGTGTTAGGTAAAATACCGGGAATTTCTTATCGGTTTCATTTTTTGTTTGGCATGTAAAGGGGTTTAAGTGTTAGATTAGGATGGATATTATACCATTTTTTTGACACTTACTACCTTTAATTTCCAGCCCCGTTTTTTTCGAGCGGAAAAAGTATAATTCCCCGAAACCCTACTTAATAAAATAATTTAAGATTTATGACAAAAAGTATAAAATAGAAACGTTTTCTGCGAATCACCGAGAGATGGTGGTGGTGGATGCGCGCCCGTGTAGAAAATGCCCGGGGAATTTATTCTTTTCTGTTTGTTTGCTCTCCAATTTCTTCGAAACGAAAGAGGAAAATGTGCTTGGTAATGATTTCTAAAAGGAAATTTTTTATTTTTCATCCAAATAAAGAAAATATGGGTTAACAATTTTCATATTTTCTTGTTCGTTTTTATTTCGGAATGGAAAAATTGGTGGGTAAAATCGAAACCAAAAAATCATCAACCCCAAATATTGATAAATGAGATGACAACTGAAATGCTAATCGAATTTCGGGGGTTTCCTACTCCTTCCATCTATATTAAATAAATTTGTAGGGTGTCTTCCAGTTATAAAATTGAAAATTTTCAATACAAACCTCTCCCCTAAGGATGAATTATAAAATATCAGAAACACTCTTTATGTTTCGTTACATCATTCGAATAGAAAACCAAATACGCAACGGAAGGAGTAGTAAATTAGGAAACATTTATAATCAGTTAATTCACTTTATTTCAAATTAAATTCAAATTAACATTTTATATACCAAAAGTCATTCAATTATCTTCGTCCCCACGTCTTTATCCACAAAATACAAATCGATAATTGAAATTTAATGGAGATAGAAAATCGCTGTCAGAATAGAAATGGAGAAATTAGATTTAATTATAATTATCTGTAGCAGATTAACTGGTTTTAATTATCGAATTGAATTAAATAAAATAGATTCGATTGTTATGCGGTTTCCATGTTACATTTATAAGCGACACCGTGCAGTAATTCTTGACCGAATTTATTTAACGTGGCCGTTGAATCTACATCAACAGTCGATGAATTCAGCAGTGAAATTCTATAAGGCGAACGAATTTGACTGTCGAACGACAAAAACGTATGCTACAAGAATTTGTCGTTCGACAGTCGAATTCGTTGCCGTTCGTCTTATAGAATTTCACTGCAGGGCTCAAAATAAGAGAGATATTTAGTCGCGCCTGTCACAATTTGCTATATCGCGCTTATGTTTCTTGTACAATATCAATGTTATAATCAATTTCGCGCCGAAGGCTAGGCTAAACAGAATATATCGTATAAATGCCCTGAAAGCTCGACTCGATATCATTTATTAAATCAAGCTTTGTCATTCCAAATACCAAATAGGTGACTGTGGTGCAAACCCTGTTTCGCAGACAAACTTTCGTTGTTCTATAATCAAATCAGTTTCTCGTTTTATGCCTCCAGTGTGTTCAAAGCGATTATAGCTTAGGGTACGAACTAACTTTTGGTGGGGGTTAAGATCTACCAAGACGTCACTAGAGGGTGCTCCCTGAACATTGATATTTTAAATGTGGGTTTTGAAGGCGAAGGGGAGTTCCTACAAGAAATTTATAGAATACAAAAATATCCCCCCTGAGTAGACCTATTGATCTGTGGAAAAATTGTCCCCCTATTCCATCCCCTTCGGAGGCCAAATCGTAACTAAATTTCGAAATATCAAGTTCATGTCAAATTTTAAGGGGCAGGAGGGGTTCCACAAAAAAAAGCCCCGATAAGATCGATTGGAACAACTATCTGGAAATCCAACGGTGGATAACCGGACCCCCTTACCCCCTCCTTCAGGGTATTTTTCACCAGCAAAAATTTGTAGTACACGATTGAAAATTTGTTTTTTTTTTGTCTTTCGCCCATAGAATTGTTTCCAATATGAAAGTGATGTATATAAGAGTTGTTTTTTATGTGAAACTGGACCAGGGAAAAATGTTGAAAAAAAATCGCCGCCTGCTAATAGATGGTGCTGATGGCCAGAAATTGGTTTCTTGCCGGAAATAAATACTAAATGAAGTCTGATATTATAGTAATGTATGGGGAAGTTGTTTGTATGGGCGGATCTGGAGTTGGGAAAAATGCCGCCGCCTACCGATAGATGGCGCTGAGGGCGCATATTTTTTTTATTGCAGATTATGCATGGTAAGTGGTTGCTGAGTCAGAACACCACTTTTCGATCGGATGGTAAATAAAAGAGCTAATATGGAAAAACTTCGGCAATGTTCGAAATTTTTTCGTTAACATCAACAATAGTCAACATTTTTTGCAATTTATTGATGAAATGAAATTTTTGGATTTCGCAAAAAATCATTTCCGATCAAGAAATTGTTGCCTCCCCCCTCCCCCTTCCATTCGGACATCAACTTTGTCCACCAAGCCCCCGCCCAGGAACCCCATCTAAAGGAGCTAGGAGGGATGAAAGACAAAATTGTGTGTATTTTCTCGACATCAGCATTTTTCCCAACTCCAGATCACCCATACAAACAACTTTGTGTCTGCGCATATTCATTCTCGTAAAATAGAGTAGTGGAGACATCGAAACCCACAAGTGTACCTTTGGTTGGCCCCGAATGATAGGCGTTGAGTTAAGACTAGTATTTATTGTAAATATTATTAAATTCATTTACTTAGATCTAATTATAAATTATTACATCTGTGTTTCAACTCGTAAGTGCTCATAGCCATATTTAAATCCTAAAGCTAAGCATAGGCATAATTGTAGACGACAAAGAGGCGTATTGCTTAATTATCGAATTAGCGATTGGCTATTTTTCGAAAATGCCACACCTAGCGGTCTCAAATTTTGCATGGACATCTTAGCGGTATTCTTGAAATTTAGCACAGATATTATTCATAA
The DNA here is from genome assembly GCA_027564815.1 of Symmerus nobilis. Lineage (NCBI taxonomy): Eukaryota > Metazoa > Arthropoda > Insecta > Diptera > Mycetophilidae > Symmerus > Symmerus nobilis. Next base: position 6,828 of record JANTOP010002930.1, read on the forward strand.
GTCAAATCCAATTTTGAAAATCCAAATATACCGTTGCATATTTTGCAAAGACAAAACAAAGTACTGAAAAAATGGATAGAAAGCCCGCCACTAATTACATAAGGGTTACTGAACGGTCTTTGGTATATTTGGGAAATATCCAGTTTTAGGGATGCCGAGTGATAAAACCGTAGCGGCACAACAGACTGGTCAGAAAATGGGTTCACGTCTACAGATGATTTTAAGACTAATGCAGGACTAATGGATTCTAATGCTATGGATAGCGGAACTAGCTTTCCATAGACCGGAGCCATTCTGTGGAATATCTAAATGGACTGCAAGGAGAATAATATCAGAATGGGCCAACTATAGGAAAAAACTGTACTGGGAACAATCGTTAGGACAAACCCATGCGAAGAAGTTCATTGTCACGGATTCTAGTAAAACACCGGAGAATATCTAAACATGATGATGAGATGAAGAGCCGATTGATATCGCTGAACTATCACTAGAACAAATCCTGCGCTTCACGCAGCCAACACAAAGTTGGCTAGTCTAAATTAATACACAACGAGACGCTACAATAAGCTCATAGCTGGCTAGAGTGTTTACAGCCTAACGTGTGTGTACCTAACGCTAGAGTTAGTATCTCGCATTAAGTGAACCGATACCATATACTAACAACAACAACCTAAAACTGTCTGCTAATTAATTTAGAATAGCGAAAGGTACAAATATTACTTCTTCGCACTCCACAAATTGACAGGACTATTCAACTTCACTGTCTGAGAGAAAATCCCCAGCATTATTACCCGGATAATATTAAATAGAAAAATTCCATTTAAAAAGTAATATGGGTAGAGAAAATCCCTTTTATTTTAGATTGGCTTAAATCTCTCTTAATACGGTAAACAACAAGATATAAAAAAAAGAACGAAATCCTAGTGATTATAATGTAATAGAGGGGACATTCACGAACCAAACAATGCAAGCACAACAACAAAAAAAGGGTCTTACATTTTAATATTAATTTCTCCCTTGACTTGAGACTACTGGTTTCTTTTTTTTTAGTATTGCCTTCAAAAACAAAGTCCTATGTCTCGGAAGACGACAAAAAATAAATAAAAAGTTGAACGAAACCAAACAGGCAAGGAAATCAATAAGAGACAATGGATAAAAAATTCAGAAATACGAGAAAACAGAACAAACGAAAATGAACGCCCCAAGAAACAGAACGGGGGACACAAAAAAAATCCCTTCCAACATTTGTACATTACAGAAAACACTCTTCAGAATTAATATCAAGGATTAAGGGATTAAAGGGTGTTTTATTATTGTGTTGTTGTTGTTGGGCGACTAATTTGTCTGTTGTGTTCTTATACTTGTATATTCGATGGGAAGTATTTAGAGAGAATAAGATAAAAAATAGGAAAGACGATACGATGCAACCCCCGGCGATTACTATAGGTTTATTTTCCTTATTTTATTTTTTTTTATACCCAACAGTCCTGTCAATTTATCACACAATTTGTTCACGAAAAAAATAAATTTGTTAAAGGATTTTATTTAAAAGTAATGTCAGCCATTGAAACATGTGAGGATCCTATACCAGAACTGAGTTTCATTATGAAATTTTCGTAAATCAATGTTTGACTGTTACAAGTTTGAAAGGGATAATTAAAATCTGATCCAAACAAATCGCTAAAGCTTTTAGATAAAATATAATGAATAAATTCGAATAATAATCGAATCTATAACAATCGGAAAGGGATTATGGCGAATTCCATAATCCTCGCCCGAAAATCACTATATTACCTTGATGTCTCACTGGGAACAAATGAACCTAATTGAACCGACGACGTTAACTCTCTAAAGACTGTATCGTTATCATCATTGTACTGTATCATTCTTCAAATTGATCTGGCAACTGACAATATTTAAAGCGCATGTCCAAATTGCTTATTTGCTTCGTTTCTTTTTTTTTTTTAAATATGCTGATGATATAGTTGCTTGTAATCTTTATCCTAATAGACTATTTTAGGACTGTTGGCAACACTAGTACCGATCGTCAGGTTCTAGAAAATAATTTGGAAAAGAATGAGAAAATAGAACTAGCTGGCGTATTAAAGGAAAAAATAGTTTTTGATGGATAGCAGGGAAAAAAATATTTAATTTAAAGTATTTTGCTATTTTGCTTCTTATCGTTTAAAATTAAATTATTTTATGAAAAATATTAAACGTTGGTATTTATTACTCAAGAGCATACTCTTAAATTGGTTTTCGATATTCCCCGGCCCATCTCTAATAAGGACCATCATCTATATTCAAACCAGAGCGGTAATAGACGTTTCGGCTGGACAAATATATAAGATTGCTACACCGCGTTCCTATTTACCGCAGTTGCTCCATACTTCTTAACGCTACAATTGAAAACGGCAAATCGGATATAAAACGTCTATCTGGACAGAGCCGGATTTGACTATAGGGGGTAAGCCAGTTGACCCAGGCCCTACGAGGTCTGAGCCCCCCCCCCCCCCTTTTATCACGTAAAAAGATAATTCATAAAAATTTTAAACGAAAAACAATCTTAAGACTTATAAGAAACAGAAAGTAGCCAAACAAAGTGCTGATTAATTGTTGCGTACAAAAACAAGATCTCGAAAGCTACCTAGATCAGCGAATCCCAACCTGGGGGTAATTGAAACTCTACAACGTTAACACAACACCTCTTGGAAGCAAATTCGATGTGCTGTTACTCCATACAGAAGTGCGTTGTTTATCACGGGGCAAGGTTGCAACAAGTGCTCGAGCATTGAGAAGAATTTGCTTTCTGTGTGTTTCTGTAACGGAAAAAAATCCATATTTCTTATCCGTTTTTTCTGTTACAGAAACAAAGCAAATTCTTCTCCAAGCTAGAGCACTCGTTGCAACCTTGCCCCATGATAACCAACGTACTTCTGTATGGAGTAACAGCACATCGAATTTGCTTCCACGAGATGTTTGTAGAGATTTTGTGTTAACGTTGTTAAATAACGCAATATTTCAAAATATTTCAAATTTGATTGCTTTGATAAAGATCATTTTGATAATAATATTGTTTTGTGACCATACGATAGTCCAATCCTTTTCTTTGTCTTTACCCCTCAGAAAATCCAATTTTACCCCTTTCGGGGTAATTACCCTCAGGTTGGGAATCGCTGATCTATACGAAATGATACTTAGATCAGATAGCAATTAGAACTCTCCCACCATCCGGTTTACAACTGTTTCGTAAGCTGTGATCACAACGGTATACTAGGAATTGGGAGTGAAATAACTCTGCATCGACAATAGAATTTTTAGAAACTGTAATGTGGAATTCTGGCAGTTTAGTTTTGAGACCTCTAAAATTCTGATATTTATTTACTAATGATTAGTGGGCAATTTAATTGATCGATGTAGTGGACACGTTTATTGAACGAGAAACGAATTCTTTGACGAAGGTACCCAAAGACCAAGTCAAAGGTTTAATTTTTAAAAGAATCTTGATAAAATGAGAGGATAATAGGATATAAAGTTCAAGAAAGATAAGTCTTGCTCGGGAAAATCCGCCAATTCGGCAATTAAAGGGTTGATATTTTTATTTAATTTTTTTTCCTTAACTTAATTTAATAACAATTTTCGACAAATCATGACTGTACGAACGGTTAAAAAAAATATTCCCATTATCCAAAACTATATTATGACAGATTGTTATATTTATTTAATAACTTTACTACCCTTATTCAAATAGCAGGAATATACGTAATGTATTGTTTAACTTCTTTCTTTTTTTTCTATAATCCTCCCAAAAAATATATAATTTAAATTCATAGATAAAGAAAAACACGGTACCAATTAAATATTAATATGAAATAGGGGTAGAGGTATAAATGGATAAACATAATAAAGTAGAAACCCTCATAAGGGTTTCCTTTATGGGATTATAAGTTATGAGAGAGAATGGGAATCAGAAGAAACCTGTTCGCTTAATAAAATTAATCTAAAATAAAAATGGTTCTTTCGAACCCAAAACGTTTCCTTACAAGTTGTAAAACACTGACATTAATTTATTAATTATTAAAATTATGCTATTATTAATCTACCCTAAAATTTCATAGAATTGTTGGGGAGGGGGTTCGGGTTCAGGAACGCACCTTTTTTTATGAGAAACACCATACACGCCATAACATACATTTTCTATTGAATATTTTACTATTTGAAGGCACGCATAATATCGTTACAAAATCGGAACAATACATCGGGATCATAAATAAATAAATAAAAAAAGGAAATATTGATAAAAAACCTAAACCTAAACCTAAACCTTCTGTTTTCGGTAACAAAATAATTATTATAATTATTATCTAACCCTCATCATATTTACGGGCTTAGAAATTATTGGTTGTCTTTTCATAATGTTAAATAAACGCATAATAAAATAATAAAAATGATTTAATTTTTAGGGAATAAAGTTCCATTTATTATTTAGTTTTTCGTTCTATTTTTGGTTCCGAAATATTTAAGTTCTCCCCTTTACCTTAATCGGATTAGAACTAAAACCTATGTTTTGTAATTAGATTAATTGACAATTTTGATTAATAGTCGGATAGTTTTAATTGCTTGTTTTATTCTTATACTAACATTTTCGGTTCATAAAAAATTAAGACCGTTGAGTTTAGGGGCACCCCTAATATTCCGTATCGTAATATAATTAATTATATTTTCGGGTGTTTTTTTTAAGGGTCGCTGACAGTCTTATCTCTCATACCCACCATGTACCAGTTAATATATCCAGAACCGAGGTCAATAAAAATCGACCCACTATCGACCATTCTAATTAAGAATAGAAAAGCCAAAGTGCTTTGATCCTTGTTCGTTTATAAATAAAATCGTTAAGTACACCAAGTTCTCGGTTTCTACAAAATAAACTGTTGATAACTTGATGGTATCACATACATTTTGAATGGGGGATTCCATATAATTCATATAACATATAAAATTACCATCTTTAAATTTGGGGTCATAGGGTAGAAGTAGAGGTTATATTAACACGACCCCATCGTCCATATGAATTTTATTCCTTTAAAATATCGATTTTAAATTGGCAGTGCCTTCGTTATCAAACCCTGTTCGAAAGTGTCAGTCAACCCACTCAAAATACCCAATTATAATGTTGAATATCGACCATATTATTTATCACCGTTTCCTCAATATTATGGACTCCTACCCCCAGTCACCCAACCACACAAATAAAGGTAATTTATTTGTTTTAACATTCTCGGATATAAGATACGTTGACCACAGTTTGAAGAGCACTTATAACATTGTTCAGGATAAGGTCGATTGATCGACTGATGATCCCACTTCTACCACCGAAAATAAAGTTCAAATTATAACAATATACCCAATTAACCTAATGGGTTCAATCTATGTTCTACGAATGAAAGTCGATGGAAGAAATGAAAGGTTCGACACAGAACCGTTTTTACGATGGTGGCTTGTTGATGTGAAATGTCAAAATATACAGTTGATAGGTTAATTTTGGGTAAACATTTCAGTTATAGCCGACCTTTAATCAAACTTAATCATTTAATGCGCAATGGATGTGGGCATAATACTGTTGGAGATACTATTGCGACACGGCGCAATTTAGTGGCTCTTAACAATACAAAGTCGGTCCCAAAAGGAACAGGACTTTATAAAAATAGCGGTTCCTGGTGGCGCCACCTACTGGTTGGAAAGGTAAATCCTTCATTGACATTCTCTCAAATTTGACATGACATTTGGTTCATTAGAAGCCGAGATTTCGCGCTCAAAGTGACCGTATCTTCTTAGCGTCGGTCGAAAAATGAGCCTTGAACAAAGAGCAAACATTACGTTCTATTTTAAACTCGGTAAAACTTTTACCGAAACGTTTCAATTAATAAAACAACTTTATCGTGACAGTTGTTCATCCCATAGCCATGTTCACGAGTGGTTTAATCGTTTTCAAGAGAGTCGCGAAAACTTTTGTCTCCACGAAAACCCGGGGCCGGCCAAAATCGGCCATGATCGATAAAAGCATTGAAATTGATCCGAAATCTTCATTGGAAATTGAGTTAAGTATATCCAAAAATTTGATTCACCGCATTTTGACCAAGAGTTTCGGGCTACGGACGGTATGTTCGCAGTTTGTTCCGCACAAGTTGACTGACGACCAAAAACTTCTACTAATTCAACATTGCAAAGACTTGATTAAAAGAGTCGAGAAAGTGACGAAGCGTGGTGTTTTCAGTACGATCCGGAAACAAGCCGTGAAAGTGCCGAATGGAAGCATCCAATCGAGCCAAATCCGAAAAAAAGTCGCTTCGAGAAGTCAAAAATCAAGACAATGTTGATTTGTTTTTTACTTTTGTCCCACCTGACCAAACGGTTAATGCTATGCACAATACAGTGAAAAAGAGAGTTATTGGCGCCTTTTGCACGATAATGCGTCGTCTCATGGGTAGTCACTTATCAACGATTTTTTTACTAGAAATGGGATTTTAACCATCAACCACCCTCCTCATTCGTCTGATTTTGCTCCTTACCGATGAAAGGACAACGTTATGTGGGCATTGAAGCCAAAAGGCGTCGACCGACATTTTTATTCTAGACATTCCGCTCAATGACCAAAAACACTATTCGAAATGCTTTTGACGCTGAAAGAGACTATTTTGAATAAAATAAAATCGCTTTTGCAGAATAATAAAGGTTTGTTGTTTTTTCGATCAGTCCTGTATCTTTTGGGACACACACACAACTTGTAGTACGAGCCATCACCCTTAACCTGACATCGATGAGATATAAAGATTATAAGAAATGTTTGCCGACAAAATGAACCCCTGCATTCAACTCTTCTATTAATTTCATCATTAGTGTTTTCGAATAGATTTCGGTGAAATCTATGAGGTGGCAAATTGCTTTATGCGATTTCTAAGAGATTTCAGTTGGTCTGGCTTTTCCATAACCTCAAAACAAATACGTGAATTGTATTGTTATAAAGAAAAATGTGGAAACATTTGAAAAATGGATTCTTAAAACTCTACTTTTGGAGAATTTAATTACCTAATATACAGCAGGGCCCTTTACAACGTATGACTTTTCATTACAAATATCTGCAGCGTTATATTAGGCCCTACTGTATTTCAGTAGTAGTTACAACACCAATAATGAAAAAACACAAATGACTCGTCTATGATCTTCGGCCAATTCTTCTTCCATCTCCTATATCTATCTCCAATCTCGTGGATTTACCCACGGCCACAATTTCATCATCAATATGCTGTTCTTGCATCAATAGGCTCCTTCTGTATTTGGACTTGCAGCCTGACCATGTCTGTTCGCATTTTAAAATTACGAATGCCACTACTTGGCATGAAATCAATAAGATCATCAGCGCTGTTTGTTGCTGTAATTCGTTGTAAATCATCATACAGTTGCTTGGCTTTTTCACATATAATAGTTTCTGTAACGCTGTTTCCAGCCATTGCTTTTCAGTTATCCACACTAATGACAACTTTTCCATATTATCAAACAGTGGGAGCTTTTTTGAAACCAGAATTATCACACCATCTGCGACCTCAGCTGATGCTATTCTTTCTCTGGCTCTTTATTAGTTTCCCCGACGTATCGGCACAATTTAAGGCCTTTAAGGAGTCCAGCTGAATACATAGGTGATTGTTATCCACTATTGGATTTTAAGTTCTTAATTGTTTGATGTAGGTACCAGGTGTTGAACTTAATTCCTGTGCGTTTTTATATTTAAATAGGCGTTAATTGAGGGAAAACGGTTAAATATTTTTTATTCAAAGTATTAGCCGTCGCTATAGCTACCCATTTTCTTCTATCTTTCGGGTAGCTTGTTAATTCCCTGGCCAACCAGTCATGAACCCATTTTTCGAGTTCTTCATAAGTTTTGAAGCTCTACTCTCTGACGGCATGCGACATTGATGCAAACAAGTTATAAGCTGATGGAGACAAGTCAGGCGAATAAGGCGGGTGGGATATGACTTCCCAATTGAATGGTTTCAACGTATCTTTCACCAATTTCGCTGCCCTGGACGCTCTTTATCTTTGACATTGAATTGACCACTGTTAAAAAAGTTAAAACCACAACTCACATGTATTAATGGGTGGAGTAAATTCGCCATAGTTTTCCACGAGCAAACGCCGGCTCTCAGCCCAGCTCTCATTTCCACCTCGAATTGATCTAGAATATAGATTATAGAACATTAAAGTCAATTAACATTGAAGGCAAATAGCTTACCTTTTTTAATTTTAAGTAATTCTATAGGTTACTTTTATTTCAAAATATTTATTTGTTATATTTTAATGTCCAAAGGGGTGCAGCAGATGTTGCTTAAATTGGAAGGGCTGTTCGTACTGTGAATGATTTCGTTCTCCTGCAAGTTAATTTAGATATTTTATATTAATAAATGTAATGTTATATCAACTGATCCTAAATCGTTGGTTGTCGTTTAATGACTTACCATTTGGCTAGTACTGTCCCTATCCTATCCTCCTTAACCGATATAATATTTGGTAGGATTAACTCTTCCGTATTATTGTCCTATTCTTCTCGTCGTCGAAATAATAGCTTTCATAAAACTTTGAATTACACGCACTCACACCACTTAAAGACATACCAAGAGTTACGTTAATTTGATAACCCTCACAAAATTTCGATAGCCGAACTAAATCCCTAAACAATGATCGTGACAGTCATCAGTGTCATTCAAAGGAGTTAATGTATCATTTATCCTTCTCACACCGAATTTATACCTTAATCCTATTTGGGTTTTATTTTTGTCTAAAATAATGCAATTCATGCATAGCCTACCTATATCACTTTTATGGCCCCATATTACTTCACCCTCTTTTACCGTAATTGGCAGTTGTTCGAAATGAAATATTTAGTCGCACACCTGACCACCGCAAATATAATATTTTATGACACAAAAGAAAGCGGCCTATAGCGAGAGAGGGTTCTATTCAATTCTCACACCCTCCATCGCACCATTTCCACCTCCCTTCTATTATTCGATTTGTATATTATACAATTACAAATCCCTTAACGGTTACTAAATTATTATTTTATTTTTTTTCGTGTGCCAACGTATAACAGAGTCACCCCCTGGTGGCATTCGGGGTTAATAAGGATAGAGGAAAAATATGTGGGGATGTAACGGTCACATAAGGAAATTATAATGATTATGTTTCCCATTTTTACACACAACACGTTGGCATGGGGTTAATGGGTGGGAAATGGTATATGGTTATTAAAGGTTTAATTATTAAACCTTTCCGATTGGCAGGAGGGGGGTGTAATAAAATAATTTCAATATTTAATCAAGACAGAAACACACTTGTACAGTTCACACTGTATCATATGTTATGTCATGTATCATGGTGTTGCTTACAGAGGGAGTAAATAATGTACTAAATGACACTTTTTTTCTGTTTAATAAATAGTTGACTTCTGATTGGGGGTTGTTTGTATATGTGGGGTAGGTATTATTTCCGATTCTGTCCATTTACCGAACCCACATTCCAACCTGAATTTATTAATCAATATAACAGTTCAGTTCATAACATCATCCCTGCTTTCACCTATCATGTAAGGGATTAATTGAAATTTACTTTATATAACCAAACGAAAAGGGTTCTTGGGGGTTTGTGCAGTGGGTAAGGGTTTAGTTTAATTGGACCATTTCAAATATTCATAAAATGTCAAATGTAATTTTCTCGCATTCTGTTAGATGTATAATTTCAATTTTATTTCATTTTAAATTCGAAAATTTTACAATGTGGCCGGGGGAATGGGATGGGTGGTGACGACAAGTATATCAAAATGAGTTAATAAAATGTTGAATCGAGAAAACCGCATGCTATGCGAACATAAATGAAAATGTTTAACTCTTTGACATTTTGTTATATTTAGTAATAGGAGATATTTGGGTGCTACCGGCTAATTTTTACTATATTGACCCAACATTTATCTATTACAACTCAAGATTATTTGACAAGTGACTCTGGAATTATCTGACAGTTCGGAGTATTCGTTAAAATGTCATCCCACCACCACCACATCTATCTCCCATAGGTTAGGTTAGGTTAAAGCAGGTTGCGCCACGTGTGGCCATTAGGTCCATGCGAGTTCCTGCGTGCACGGTTCAACCGTAATTTTTAACCGCATCCGAAAAAATTACTGGTCGGCAAACCAATCGGAACTTTTGCAAGGCTCAAAATGAGTAATGGGTCCACCTTCTCGACGTCCTGAAGTCCACTGCAGAACCTATACCCTATGGTTGTGAGCCGTCGATTCTGGAGTACCGGGCATTCGCAGAGAAGGAGTTTTATACTTTCTGGTTCCTCTTCGTCCCTACACCTGCGGCAGAAATCATTTGTCAGAACACCGTGTCTGTTGGCCATGATACCAATGATACATCAGTGACTGGTAATGATGCCGACCAATATTATGATCGACGATCTGTTTAGTTTCAGGATAGAGGAGGTGCGTTTTATGTTCAGTTCAGGCCAAAGCTGCCTAGAGATAACATAGCTCCCCAGTTTTTCATGCAGAGTTGACGAGAACAATGGCTGAGTCCTTCAGATTCTTAAGAACTAACTGTAATGGGATTTTTACACTTGGGTCAGCTAGCTCTTTACTTATAGTTAGGCCAAGCTAACACGTTCATCTGCTTTTTCGTTACTAACTGTGTCCAGGGATCCAGCAGATTTGTACTATCCTGGACTTTATATCTTTAACAGCAAGTCGGCAGTCATTAACAAGTCTAGACCCTACTATCCCCACTACCCCGCTTGGATATCAACGTAAAGTGTGATCCTGGTATCAGAAAGTTCTTTACTTTTCAGCAACTCAGCCGCTTTCTTTATAGCAAGAATTTCCGTTCGGAAAACACTGCAGCCATCCGGCAGTCTATGAGACTCTTGGATCTGCAGCTTTTCCGAATAAACACCCGCTCCCACACCGTCATTCATTTTAGATCCATCTGTGAAGATAGGAATTCCGTTGTCTACCATAGTAGAGTTCCAATCCCTAAATTTCCCATCTGGTATCTGGAATGACATATTGAGATCCAAAATCATAACATTTTGTGGTATAGTCGGTCTGCGTCTGGACACCTACACTAGGATGGGTCGATTGAAATATTGTTTGTATGAAAAATTTTAATATTTCAGATATCGCTTTACCGACAGGGTGCAA
>JANTOP010002941.1:0-18058 GCA_027564815.1 Symmerus nobilis
AGGCTTGTCTTATTATTGAAACTCCAATGCGCTGTTTAACAGAGCCAATCAATTCTTTACTATGTGGTGCAGCACCACATATAATAATTTTTAAACTCGAGAGATTATATTCATCAACAGATTAGATTTATTCTTTGCTAGAAATACAACCAATGATGGTACTAAATAGATTGTATTAATCTGAAAGGTTTCTATAGCCCTAAGGAAGAATTTTTCTTCAAATTTCGGTAAGTAAACCAAGAAATCTCCTTTACATAGTAAACATAATGCCAAAGTCAATCCATAAGTATGAAAGAATGGTAGAACACAGAGTATTTTTGCAGAAGGGCATGCTTGATTCTCATCATCTTTTTTCCGTCCACTGTTTAAATGAAAATTTGTATACCTATAATAAAATATAATAGTAGATTACTTGAATATAATGCTCACCAATACAATTCCACCGATAGTAGCATATTATTTTGGGATAATTGTACGCCTTTAGGTAAACCAGTTGTACCAGAGGAGCAAAGGATAAATAAAATATTTTCATCCATATTGGTTGGCTTGCAAATAAATCCGATGTTTGCTTCATTTATCGGAGAATTAATAAATTCTAAATAAGTCGGTACATCGGAATAATTGGACTGATGTCCAAACACAACTATTTGTTCGATATACTTTAAATGTCCAGATACTCTAACGACTTTATCAATTGTATGAGGTGATGAAAAAATAATCTTAGGTTTCGACAAGTCAAGAGCATGAATTAACTCCCCTAATTGAACAAATATATTGTATGTGAAAAAATGCAGAAAATCATTTAAAATTAATATACTTTCACTATAAGTAGTGTTAATAGGAGCTAATGTTGTTCCCAATAAAATATTTGATAAAAGAACAAATACAAATTCATCTCGGTTTTCACTACATATTCCTATTCTATCACCTTCTTCAATTCCGGAGCTATGGAGACATTTTGCTAACCGGATGCCTTCTTTCCTTAATTTTATCCCAGTCAATGATTCGCCTGTTATACCGTTAACCTATATTCAAGAATCCTAAAGTGTATAAGATTATTAAAATTAGAGAAGGTATACCAAAATTACCAAAATTATTTTATTGCCCAATTTTATAAGTGAATCTAATAAAAATTCCCCCAATGATCTTTCATTTGTAATGAATTTGGAGGGCTCAGGACCACCAAATAATATATTATTATTATAGAATGCCATAGTGTTATCTTTGCTATGGATGATTTATAACTGGAAAGTTTTACTCATAGATGTTTGAAATAAAGTACACTAATCTGAATCTAATAATTTATTATAAATGTTATCATCTTTCTGTATTCAGATATCTATAGCCAAGTGATATTTTCGAATCAAAATAAACAGTTCAAACGATGCAATGCATCATCATACAGACTTTCGCCTTATAAATAATGAGCCCGCCACTTCCATATATTTATAGTTATAAATATTTAGTAATTAAAACTTAAAATTTAGAATTGTGTTTCGGAATTGATACCGTTGCTACTGATTAGAATTTAAAAATTAAATTAATTGATATTGGACGTCTCTACTAAAACTAAATTAAGTGGAAAGTTTAATTCCTGATTTCGATTATCTGATATTTATTTCGTGATTTTAAGAATTTTAAATTTATAAACTTCTGTTGAATATAGTTAACTTTAAGCCTCGTTTTTACGGCGATAGTTTATGTGATAGTAACTGTCATGAAAGCAACTGTCGCATAAATTATCACCGTATAGATAACTTGCTAGTCACTATGGCACTTTCACAACACGCTATCACACGCTATCTAGTTTGACTAGATAGTTGAGAGTACTCTCGCGACAGACACAAACACGATCTCGCCTACTATCAGGTAGAAACAGAAATCTGTCAGTGGATAGTAATAGCTTATTCTTATATTTCATTTATACGTGTCGGCATCAGCCATGTGGAATATCGTTAAATTACTGAACTGCTATCACAGTCATCTAATAGCGTGTAGACAATACACTATCATGACAATACTAAAGAGGTGAATATCATGATAGTACTCTCATGAAAGTACTATCGCCGTGAAAAAGAGGCTTTACTTTATATGAAATTGTGTCGCTTCAATGTTAATTACTAGAAGAACCATTCTTAATATTTTAATATTTTTAACACATAACTATCATAAAAACTTGCTAATAAAAGATTATGTTCATAAATATATTAATAGAAGTACTTACATTTAATAAAAACTTATGTAGTACATAAGATATAGTTTCGTTTGGAAATAATTTATTTTATGTTGTATATTCCCTTATCATTAGTTATGTTATAGGTTATCAACGCCCGATCATAGATGGATTCCCATAAAAATACTTTATAGTGAAACAGACTTTCTAGTGTTCAACAGAGTAAATTATTCTCGAAATGAAACATTTCTATTTTTCATGGTTCTGTTGCCAAGTTTTCTATGTTAAACTCTAATTGGTATGTATTTATCATAATTTTAATGGAAATGTTTTCTGGGACGTCTTTAATGGGACGTTTTCAGTTCAGTTGAGAATGATGAAGGAATAATACTAGCTATTTTAGGATTACCTTTCTGTTTAAAAAAGAAAAACTATAAACCTCGCATTGTATGATATAAGAAATGGTTTTTAAGCATTACTGAGAAAATAAATTATACATTCGGTCATTCGTTCAAACACACGTGTCAATAACTATATAGTTGTAGTTTCATACACGTTTCGAAAAAAACTATCAATAGAGACAGAAAAAACGGCTTTTCCTTGCAAATGGTCGGAGAAAGTTTGTATTTGGTAATTTTGTTAATTTTGGGCCCTTATTATGAAACCCTGAAATTTGTAAACACGAGAAGTCGCCACTGGCGCCGCCATCTTGCCAAATAGCGGTAATAACCTGGGTTTTTAAGAATATTTCGAATACGCTACATTTTAGAGTTTACAAATTATTTACAAAGTTGTAGAGAACACAATTACCTACAACTTATGTATAAACCAAATTTATCTCGCATCTATTGTTTACGAGTTATGACCGATAAAAGCGTAGCGCTTTGTAAGAATTTGCAAAAATTTTGAATTTGATAATATTGATTGTTATTGTAATTTTTTTTGTTATATCATTATTTCCGAAATGTTAGCAGTTCCTAATGGTGTGCCACAGGGATTCATTCTTGGTCCACTCCTATTTACGCTATTTATAAATGATTTGCCCTCTTCTCTAAATTTTGCCACTTGCCATCTGTATGTAGATGATGAGACAATTCACCTTTGTTCTGATATCCCGTGTTTTCATAATTGTGTTGAGAAACTTAACGCTGACTTATCGGCCATTCAAAATTGTTCCATACAGAATTGCCTATCTCTAAATGCAAGTAAAACTCAAGCTATTTTATTTTCCAGACGACGGTCAGACATTCCTTTAACTTGTACCTTAAAATTAAATGGCGATAACATCCTCTGTCCAATGCCTAGGCAATCTAATCTAGGCATTATCCTTTCCAATAACCTCTCATGGGGTGATCACTGCAGGCGCTTTGTCTGTAAAATGTACGCTGGTCTTCCCACTCTTTTAATCCATAAGATTGTAACTCCACTTAGAATACGTCGCAACTTAGTGAGGTAATTGATATTACCGCATTTCATGTTCTGGATATAATAATTTCTGCATCGGTAGATGGCGAATGTAAACGCATTCTGTTACGTGCTTTTAATGTTCGTGTTTAGTATGTTTAACATCCGTTGGCATGACAGCGTTAGACCCTTTAAGGGACGTTTACTTGGATGTGAGTTGGTAGAGTACTATCACTTTCGTTCTTGTTATGTTTATATATAATATAACTTAATTTATAAAAGCTGCCAAGTTAATTATTTAATAAAATTGTATTCTCGAAATCAACACGTACTAGACTATTAATGGTACCCAGATACTTTAACGCAATAAGTAAATCTTGGTTTAAAGAGCTAATCACTTCAATCGTATACTAATCATTCAACTAAGTTACAGTAACTCGAGTGGGTCTTTCAGGGCTGTCTATATGAGTCACGTTTGGGGAGATCGAAATTTGTAATATAAATGAATAATATAAAGTTTTTTTTTAATTAATCTTATTAGCTGTTCATTCATTAGAGTAATCACTTAATTATTTTAATTACTTTATTTACATTATTTTATTTACTATGTATTTTTATATTTATTTTTATTTCTTATATTTGTTTTCTTTATTGTCCTTGTTTTAACAAAGTATAGTAATAATATCTATTTTTTTTTGACGTAAGTTACATTTCTAAAATCCGAAATTGTATGACCCATATTTATTGTACACTTTTAAAGCTAATGCCTTTCGTACAACTTTTCGGAATAAATGAAATGAAATGAAATTTTATCATATTATTAATTGCCTTCCACAGTTAAACTAAAAATGGTAAAATACATGTAAAACAGGAAATGGTAGGGAATGGTTGGACAAAAGTCAAAACTAATGCGACAAATTTAAGAAGCGTAGCGAGATAGATGCACAATTGCACAGGTTTATAATTGGGCAATAAGCAATTCTCAAGAAATCTCGAGTGTTTGTTCTACATCGAGAAGATTCTATTACGTTTTTACATCAAATTATTGAAAATTGATAAATTTGTTAAGCCTATAAAATCGTTATAATAATATATCTACTATAATATAATTAGGGATTGGCTTACCCGTCACTTGTTTTAATAACCGGTTACCGGTGAATTTTTCAAGAACTAACCGGTTAACCGGTTTGTAACCGGTTACTTCGCAGCAAACCATTTTGGTTTTTTATTTCCGTATATACCCATGTAAATGAACAACTTTCGTACAACTTTTCGGAATAAATGAAATGAAATGAAATTTTATCATATTATTAATTGCCTTCCACAGTTAAACTAAAAATGGTAAAATACATGTAAAACAGGAAATGGTAGGGAATGGTTGGACAAAAGTCAAAACTAATGCGACAAATTTAAGAAGCGTAGCGAGATAGATGCACAATTGCACAGGTTTATAATTGGGCAATAAGCAATTCTCAAGAAATCTCGAGTGTTTGTTCTACATCGAGAAGATTCTATTACGTTTTTACATCAAATTATTGAAAATTGATAAATTTGTTAAGCCTATAAAATCGTTATAATAATATATCTACTATAATATAATTAGGGATTGGCTTACCCGTCACTTGTTTTAATAACCGGTTACCGGTGAATTTTTCAAGAACTAACCGGTTAACCGGTTTGTAACCGGTTACTTCGCAGCAAACCATTTTGGTTTTTTATTTCCGTATATACCCATGTAAATGAAAATAACTCAATGTCAATTCTTCAACAAAAATAATTTAATTCAATTCATAAATTCAGTTAAACAAACAAAAATTTAAAAAATATATCATACTTGCGATCTCTTATGCCCTTTAAGAAACGACTATTAAAAATGATATTCGCATATTGAAGGCTAACATTATTAAAACAATTATGAAAGCCGAAATTAAAGTTAGAGAGACTGAAAATAAAAAAAAAAACTAGTGGGGTGTAATATCATTGGCGAGTGGTGTACAAATGGAGGTAATATATATGGAGGCGGCCTAACAAACCAAAAATGTATCATTTTGTGCTTACTGTGACGTATGTGCCTACTTAAGGCAGTAGAATTTTGCATTAACAGTTACATGAAAAATGTATTCTTGTTAAACATTTATAACTTCGCTACTGAACAATTCTCTCGTAACCGGTTTTTAATTGTTATTTTGAGTAATAGGAGGGTGCGAGGTAAAGGCAGGTATATGATACACAAATTTGTATGCAATTGAAATGAAAAGGCTGGGGCCTGGGTGTACATCAAAATAAATAATACAGGTAACCCTTCTATAACACGGTAGATAGGTTCCTATAATATGACGTGTTATGTGAAACCGTGTTATTAGAGACTAGAAGCTAATATAAAAAGGTGGGTTAGGTTCTAAAATCTACAAACAAATATTTTTTTATTTCATATAGGAAACTTTATTTTTCGCAAAAAAAAAGGAACGAATCACAAGCTGAACTACACAATGGCCTGTTATTAACTGAATTTATGGAAAAGAGACAAAATTTGGGTATTCACTCAATTGTATTTTATGGGTATTTCCCGAATTGCATTTCGTCACTATGTTTGAATAGATTTTATATTGTGTGTAGTGTAATAGTGGTATAAAGTCATTTCTACGTGTTAAATATTTTCCGCAATTTTGTTATATCTAGTTTTATATTAAAACCGTGTTGTAGGATGCCGTGTTGTAGGAGGTTTTCCGCAATTTTTCAATCGTGTTAGAGTGAAACTGTGTTGCAAGATACCGTGTTGTAGGAGGGATACCTGTACAATGAGAATATACGTACAATATCCATACCGATTATCACGTGAGATATGTTCTGCATTAAATCAAATTTTTTCACGTCAGTATTGTTTTTTTAAATGAAATGAAAAGCATATTTCGCTTGTGTCACATTATTGAAAATCAATTTATTTTTAACTAAAGCTATTATACTATATTTGATTTCATTGATTAAAATTTGAAAGAATTGAATGAAATTGCATTAGTATTTGTTCACCCAAGAATATGGAAGATAACATTTAATAAGAGCATTTTCATAGAGCTGTAGAATGTCTATTAGGATATTTGCTTGAACATAAAGAAAAAAAATAGCTAACACCATATAAAAACTCATATTATTTATTTATTTATTATCTTGTATTTGTGCGAAATGTATCATTTTGTGCTTACTGTGACGTATGTTCCTACTCAAATGTACTCCTACCTGAATAAAATAGACTTTCACAATGCAAATAGTAAAATATTGTTCAAAAGCTCAGTAAAAGTTTTGCTAAATAGCTTTTTAAATTGCAATTTTATTACATATTTGTTGATGAACACTATCGAGTACTCTGTGAATGTACGCATAATATTGAGCGATTCACGAAAAACCGATTAACCGAAACGTATTAACTGGTTAGTGGTTATCGGAAAATGGACCCGGTTAACCGTATAACCTGGTATAAATTAACCGGTTATCCAATCCCTAATAATGATATATGAAGATAATTTGAGAAAATTACGACTATATTTTATACCCGTATTATTCTTCAAATTAATTTTGCATGTACATTTTTATTTTATTTTATGAATTTTTTTTAGTGTTTTAGACATTGTCCGTCCTTGGTCCTGATTCGTAATACAATTATAAATCGGAGACTGGGGTGGGGTCGCAGGGTATTTACTACTGAACTATTGATAAATTTATTTATAGAATAAGAATCAGGAATTACAATTTTCACATTTTGAATTGTAGTAAAGAATTACATAGAATTGGCAAGTCGCAGGAATCAGGCCCGCTCATTAGGCCCGCCGCATATTAAACCAAATACACGCCAAACACATGGTTTGTTTTGTATCATAAACACAGTTTTGTGGGTTCGTTTTTTTTTTCTTTGTGTTCTTTGTTTAGTGACTTAACAACGAAAACAAACAAAAAGAAACGAACCCACGACCCACGAAACTTTGTTTATGATACAAAACAAACCGTGATGTGTTTGGCGTGTGTTTGCTTCAATATGCGGCGGGCCTTACTGAAATTTGTTAAGGCTGTAAGGAAGCTGATTGTAGGAAGTTTATTCGAAAATTACATGTAGCTACTAATTTGATTAAAATGTACATATGTACAGTACACATGTATATCTCGGTTAATGAAAAATGGAAAGTTTATGTTATAAATACGAATTCTATTCATATTATTATTTTACTTTATTTCAACAATCCCGATTATAAATATTCAGTTATAAATTATCCACAGTAAGGATAAAGATATGGCTTTCTATAATAATAATAATATATTATTTGGTGGGCCTGAACCTCCAAAGTTCCTATCAAATGAAAGATCATTGGGTGAATATATATTAGGTTCACTTACAAGATTGGACAATAATATAATTTTGGTAAATTTGAAATACATATCTTCCGGTATTTTAATAATAATTTATATACCATTTTTTAATTTTTGAAAGGTGAACGGTATTACCGGGGAATCATTGACTGGATTAGAATTAAGGAGAGAAGGTATCCGGTTAGCAAAATCTCTTCAAAATTTCGGAATTAAAGAAGGTGATAAAATCGGAATATGTAGTGAAAACCGAGATGAATTTGTATTTGTTCTTTTATCAAATATTTTATTGGGAACAACATTAGCTCCTATTAACACTACTTATAGTGAAAGTATATTAATTTTAAATGATTTTCTGCATTTTTTCACATACAATTTATTTGTTCAATTAGGGGAGTTAATTTATGCTCTTGAATTGTCAAAACCTAAAATTATATTTTCATCACCTGATACAATTCATAAAGTCGTGAGAGTATCTCGAAATTTAAAGTATGTTCAACAAATAGTTGTGTTTGGACATCAGTCCAATTATTCCGATGTATCGACTTATTTCAAATTTATTTATTCCCTGAAAAATGAAGGAAACACCGGATTTATTTGCAAGCCAACCAACATGGATGAAAATATCTTATTTATACTTTGCTCCTCTGGTACAACTGGTTTACCTAAAGGCGTACAATTATCCCAAAATAACATGCTACTATCGGCAGAATTACATTGGTGAGCATTATATGGAAGTAAGTAATTACTATTTTATTATTTACATATTTTAATTTAAACAGTGGACGGAAAAAAGATGATGAGAATCAAGCGTGCCCTTCTACAAGAATACTTTGTGTTTTACCAATGTTTCATACTTATGGATTGACTTTGGCATTATGTTTACTATGTAAAGGCGATTTGGTGGTTTATCTACCGAAATTTGAATACAAATTCTTCCTTAGGGCTATAGAAACATTTCAGATTAATACAATCTATTTAGTACCATCATTGGTTGTATTTCTAGCAAAGAATAAATCTGTTGATGAATATAATCTCTCGAGTTTAAAAATTATTATATGTGGTGCTGCACCACTTAGTAAAGAATTGATTGGCTCTGTTAAACAGCGCATTGGAGTTTCAATAATAAGACAAGCCTACGGAATGACTGAAGGCTCATTTATCTTAACAATGCAAAACCAATTTCGAAATAAAATTGGTAGTGTTGGAGTATTACTAGGAGGACTATCAGGAAAAGTTATCGACACAGAATCTGGAAAGATATTAGGTAAAAATGAACTTGGAGAAATATGTATAACTGGACGACTGTTAATGAAGGGATATGTAAATAATGAAAAAGAGACTCAAAATATTATTGACGATGAAGGTTGGCTACATACGGGAGATATTGGTTATTATGACGAAGACGGAGAGTGGTTTATTGTCGATCGGCTTAAAGAACTCATTAAATATAAAGGCTTTCAAGTACCACCTGCTGAAATTGAAGCACTACTTTTAACTCACCCCGCTATTCAGGACGCTGCCGTTATTGGTAAACTGGATGATAATGCTGGCGAATTGCCTTTGGCATTTATAGTCAAGAGGGAAGGCGAAAATATCTCCGAATCTGAAATTGTAGACTTTGTAGCTGGTAATTTAAAGATAATATTATATTTCTTTTTTGGCTAATTATAACACTTCACTTTTTAGCTCAATCGTCTCCTCCCAAACGATTACATGGGGGCGTTATATTTACGGGCGTTATACCGAAGAATCCTAGTGGAAAAATTTTACGGAGACTACTTAGGGATTTTATAGAAAATCAGTAATTTAAATTGTACATCTAATTTATAATAATAAAATGGTTTTTATTTTATATGGATCTATTTAGCGATACCAGATAGGATTACCAGATTAATTATATTTATGGCAGTTTTCAGTATACCGCAAATCATCATTATCATATCAGCCTGCTGAAGTCCGCTGCTGAATATAGCCCTGGCTCAAGGTTGAAGTGACCTAAAGATACCAGAAAAACATGTAGATTAATAACGGTTTTCATATATCTAGAAAGAGAGAAAAATTTTGAATTTCTTGTATTATTTTGCACAATAAGACTATTCTATTAAAGATTGCACTTTCTTACACTGCAGCATATCAGATTTAATTAATATTCTTCTTTAATTGAGTTTTGATATCACGTATCAAGCAAGCAAATGTGGTGTGACTTTCACAACTGACCTTCCTTTATAATTTATTAACGAACAGCTATAGATTGAAGGTTACGATTGAACCAAATCTGATACTATTCAATAGTCGAAAGGTTGGCGTGCCACATCCTTCCCAAAAATCTTAAAAGAAAAAAATACAAAAATCATGAGCTCAAATGTGTGACAACGTGCTCCGATCTACGGACCCTACGGATTTTTTAAACCGCTGTTACTTCTATACATTTCTACACTTTTTAATTTCAATACTGACATTTGTAGAATAAACTATACACTTTTTCAAGTATATATGTATGTATCTCAAATATCTCGAAAAAATACAAATTTCATTACAAATTAATCTTGTTTCTCGTTTAAATTATTTACATTTTCATACCTTGAATAAAAGCATTTTTTTGCTAGAATTCTGCATACAGTGTAATCCACTTATAATAGACTCTGAGAGGACCACGAATTTTGTCCATTATATCCGGAGGTTCATTTGGGTGTTCTTGGGTCCTAGGAAAATATTAATTATATGCGATTGTCCATTATAAGCGGGTCCATTATAGGTAGATTACACTGTACTTTTTTGTTTAGGAACCAGGAATGGCGCCATCTAATATCGCATTGAGAAATACGTTTGTAAAAGGAAAACTTATCTACTTTTCCATCGAGCTTTTAATCAAAAATTGTTGTCAATAAGTTAAAGAGGTATAGGAGATATAGAGGCGAAATGTTGAAATTTATAAAAAAAACCTTGACACCCCATATTTTGATTTTGGACGCCCCCCCCCTTTTTTAATGCGGTTTATTCGTAAGAAAACGATCTGTTGTTGTTCATGGTTAACTATGTCTGTATGCATATATAAAATTTGCAAAACCGCTAGATTGAGCAAATTGAATAAATCTTGAGACATATGCGCATAGCAATATAACCTATATAGGCAAGAAGCAAAAATTTCGAGAGAAAAAATTTGTGTTCCAGTTTAATTGCGAGAAATTCCTACTGATTACAATATGCAGCACCATTTGTGTAATAGAATTTGAATTTGTGTAAAATTTTTCTAGATATGAATTTTGATCGACATGGTTAAATAGGTTAAATAGAATTGTGCGAAATGTGTATGCAATAACTCTAGTTTTATTCCATTTCAATATATTTTCTAATGTCTCCCATTTTTGTCATTCTTGCAACAGACAAAATTCCGTACAAAATTGGTCTAATCAGTAACTAAAATTTGCCTAAACCAATAGATATAGCACCAAACGAACAGTAGAATTTATTGAACCTTTCGTGCACGGATTGGAATTATTATTTGTTTAAGAGTATAGTTTACACTAGTTCACAAATTTGGACCTCATCTCGAGAGCTGGTTTCTCATAGATCTATTTTTATTTATTTTGGAGCGTAGATTCCCGAAATGCCAACCATTTTTTTTCCTTAAGAATCTTACGATATATTTGATTTCCATAAATTGTATATCGTTCGAAAGGTAATTTCAATATTTTGATATCGTATTGAAAGTATTATTAATGTAAATATTTTAGTCGGTTGTTCAATTTTTGAAATTTGTTAACCCCACCTCGTAGAGAGATAACCCTTTTCCCTCCCAAATATTTCTTCCCAAGTTCTTATGTCTAATACATAATCATATCAACAATGTACGCTGGCAGACAGGGTGGTTTTTGAAATAAAATTTTTATACTGTCACTTACCTAACGTAATAGTTATTCATTTGATGGATTATTGACGAAAAATAAACTTTGTTACTATAATGTTTAGATGCAGAATTTTGAATTTTAAACTAACTTAATTGTAAATAAGTAGAGAATTAATGGATATTGAAAAGAAATAAATCACACAATTATACAGGGTGTTTCAGACCAACGCGACCCATTTCACTATTGAACAGTTTGAGATAAAAAGTTGAAAATTTATAAGTTCAATGCGGTTGTTGGAGAACGTATCACCCTGTTAAATATATATTGTCGGTACAAATACTATTGTATTAATAATTTTCATTTCATTTTTTAAATTATTATACCTAAAGAATATTTACAGTTAAGTTTATATAAAATCAATGGTTTCATAATAATAAATTTGTCAATCTTGAACAAGTGAACATCGTTTAATTGCTGCCTTTAACGCTAAGGTACGAATTTAAATACGGTTTAATTTAAAATTATCATAAACTTTTATTACTGCCTTCTACGTTAAGGCTAAGGCACTACGGCTTTACATATTATTGACTATTTTTCAAAGCCTAAACAGCGATCATAATATCAATTATTTAATAAAGACGAATACAACAGCTTTTAAACTATTTATTAATTTATCCATAGACCATTTTTTGCTGAGCTATGGTCATTTGAAGATATTCGTTGACTCCCACTCCAAATGACAATCTTCAAATGCTCATATTGAATCATTTCAGCGTAAAAGCTGTTCTATGTATTCGTCTAAGAGAATACATTCTAATGTGCTATCACTCCACCCCACGTACTGTATAGGATTTTCGAGCCACCCTCTCCTTCTATTCTGAGAATTTTATCAAAATGGAAAGGGATTGGTACCTGTGGGTATCTCTTTAGCGTGGGATTACCGTATAAAAGTAGCTAGATTAAAATTTAATAACATTTCATTTATTTGGTTATCTTCTAAGATTCTTTCACCATCATAATAACACTCATAATTAATACGAGTATAAGGATGCTATATTTTATAACTTCGATTTTTGTTTTACTGCCATGTCTCTTAATTCTCTTCTTAAAATTTTTCCGCTTGTATTTCTGGGAATAGCATTTAAAAAGACAACGCCACCGGGAAGTCTTTTTGCAATTGACATGTTAGCTAAAAATATAAAATATAATTATTAGTCTCTATTGCCCAATAAAATAATAGCAATTCATATTAAATTTACCAGCGACAAAATCTATGATATCCGATTTGGAGACATTTTTATCAGGCTTCTTGACAATAAAACCTAACGGTAATTCTCCTGATTTTTCATCTGGTATACCAATAACAGCGGCGTCCTGTACCGAGCTATGCGTCAATAATAATGCTTCTATTTCAGCAGGTGCTACTTGGAATCCTTTATATTTGATTAGTTCTTTGAGTCTGTCAACTATATACCATTCACCATCATCATCGAAGTAAGCAATATCGCCCGTATGTAGCCAACCATCTGCATCGATTGTATTTCTAGTGGCTTCATCATCATTTACGTATCCTTTCATTATAACACTCCCTTTCACACACATTTCTCCCCATTCATATTTTCCCAGTATTCGTCCCGTATCGGGATCGACCACTTTTCCCAATAAACCGGAACGTAATATACCTACGCTACCGGTTTTTTCACGATTTTGTTCTTGAGTTGTAAACGATAGTGATCCCTCACTCATTCCGTAACCTTGTCTAATTATCGGTATTCCAAAACGATTTTTAACGGCATTGGAAATGTATTTACTTAGTGGTGCCGCTCCACTAAATATTAATTTCACACTGGATAAATCAAATTCTGTTACTAAATCACTTTTAGCTAGAAATACCATTAATGGAGGTACTAGGAATAGAGTATTCACTTTAAACTTCTGTAATAGTAATAATTACAACTTAAAATTATCACTATTAGAATAATAAAGATATTACCTCAATGGCTCGTAGGAAATATCGTTCTTCAAACTTGGGGAGATATACAATAGTTCTTCCATTGATCGTGGCAGAAATTAGTGACAAAATGCCGTATGCATGGAACCAAGGTATAACGCTTAGTAAAATAGGAATGGGACACAATTCTTCCTCATCGTTTTTAACTCTTGTACTGAATTTTCATTGAAAAATCGTTTATTCTTATTATTTGAAACAATTTTTTCGATAATAATGTTATGCGACTTACAAATGCTGTTGTCCACCAACTAAAATATTTTTCTGTGTTAACTGAACTCCCTTTGGTAAACCAGTTGTACCGGATGAACACAATATTAAGCTAACATTATCGCTTACATCAGTTGGATAGCAAATAAAATTATTATCATCTTGACCATCCGTATTCCGTGTAAATCTCCAATATGGTTCAACATTCTCATAATTACTTTTCTCTTCAAAGGTAATTACTTTTTTCACATATGAAAGTTTTTTCACGACCGTATTGATTTTAGTAATTGTTTGAGATGAAGCAAAATAAACAATTGGTTTTGATAAATTAAAAGCGTGCTCAAGTTCGCCAACTGTGTAGGTATTGTTCATTGGAGCAAGTGTGGCCCCCAAGTAAAGTGTTCCAAAGAGAACATATAAAAATTCCATTCGATTTTCACAACTAATACCAACTTTATCACCCTCCCGAATACCTAGTTTTCGAAGACTCTGTGCTAAACGAATACTCCTTTCTCTCAAATCAAATGCACTTAATCGTTCTCCTGTATAACCATCAATCTGCAGTTACGAATTACTTTACTAATTGAATTCTATATGTTTAAGTTTATATATTCATATATACCAATAATGATTTACTATCCAGCGATTTAAACATATTCAGACAATATTCACCCATTGACTTCTCATTACCAATCCAATTTGGCGGGTCAGGTCCACCAGATAAAATATTCGGATTATCAGAATTAAACGACATTATTTGTAGGTAGATTATTGCTACAATCACTTGATTTAACTAATGTTTAAAACGGAATGAAAAGCTGGAATTCAAATACGCTTCAATTTTTATCTTATCCTAATCGAATTTATTATACTAGTAGTAGTATGAGGTAATATTTCTTGAACTTTACCTGTTGTTTCTAGCTCTAGATTACGTACTGCAATTAATATTTTTCATGAAATTTAATAAGGTACTTTATTTTCTCATTACATGTATAATTGTATACAATTAAATGGTGTCTTCATTACTTCAATAGAATTGATTTTAATAAATCGTACTTTATCATTAATCACTTATCTTTATATTTTAATATACTGTTATATAATCTTATTATCAATTTATTGATATGAATGACATTTTCAAAGTCTAGAAATCGTATTTTTGATACTGGTATATTTTATATTACATAATTGTATACTAACACACTTTATGGAATTAAAAACTTACAAATAATCTTACAAATCCTAAGATGTTAGATATGCGTTTGTTAAAAGCAAAACTTGGTTAATTCCACTTCTTGAAGAAAGTATTTTTTTTAAGTATACATGCACTCATACATACATCTATACATATTTACAATTTCCGTCAGATATAAAATATTTTCTCAATTCATTATCGAAAGTGTTACTTTAATGTTTCATTGAAAATTATAAATGCATATTAGACTAAACGTGTAAACTATTCGTTTTCAAATAAAATCGATTAATAAACTTATAGAAAGTAAATAATTTACCTCTTGTATACCATAGAGGTTGTTAATAAACAGAGAAATGATATAAATTGGGTGAATTAAAATGTTGGTTGATTCTAAAAGAAACTGATATATAAATAGCATCATACTGACTTCGACTTTTTATTGCTAATAAATTGAGAATTGAATATTGTACACATTTGGGAATTATCCGCGTAATTGTGTACTGCCAAAATAATGCAAAATAATAAAATATCGTGTGAATATTAATTTTTTATTTTTCTCTGTTTTCAATTTATTATCCCACATTAGTGAATTAAATTTTGGAAATAAAACATCGTCTAAATTGCTCTTAAGATAGTACTATTCTAATCGATTAATCGATTGATATTTTCTTCATATTTGCGATTAATCGATGCAATCACTGCCCAAAACGGAAAGAATTGGTTAAGTTTTGGTATTACCATGACCAGAAATTTGTTATTGGTTCGGGTGGCGGAAACTTCAAAGAAAAGAAAAAAAATTTCAATTAGATCGCAGTCGAGTGCCGATACAGAGATAATAATATTGTTTACGGTAGGCGATTAGAAAAAAAAAACATAAATTATGTAAGGAAATTAAATTAATATTAGTGGTAAGTATAAAAATAGGGCGTGATCGGTCGGTACGGCATTGTAGGTAGGGGATAGAAATACACTGGGAAATAGAAAAAGCATCGAGAAAAAACGCCACCGCTAATTAGTGCTAATTCACGCATTGAGAGCTGTGGCATTTAATCTCAGGTCTTTTGATTTGTACAAAGATAATATTTTACAATACTTGCATTGTATAATTGCTAGTATAATTATATATTCTGTACGAATTTCTCTGATACTGAACGATACACTTTTTCAGTCTTTTACGAAATCGGCCCGGACTGAAAAGTGTTAATATATACCGAAATAAATCTAATCTAGTTTTGGTTCTAATCAACACAAATGTACTGTGATTGAAATATCAACTAAAGTTACGGAAATGTAATATTCAAACAGGTTTATTTCTCTTCAACCCAGATGATAGATAAATATGACGACTACACAATACACACTTGCGATCCTACTTAACATTGATCGAACACATTCTACAACAGAAGTTAAATATAATATTTCATTAAAGTATCATACTTTTAAAAAACCCACAGTGTGTAAGTAATTTATGCATATAACTATGACGTGACGCTTGACCTTAACCTAAAGATCAGCCTTCATTGGAGACGTATTCATCCGAGTAAGTAGTGGGCCGATTTACGGTCGATTAGACCATTCGGGCAGTTTGTAGTCAACTCCAACCCAATTTACATCCGAAACAAAACTTGTACCGCTGTGTTTCTAGTATTTTCAAATCAACTGCTTGGTTTTAAAATGGATGGTTTAGTTCGTATACGTCCGACTAATCCCATTTGTCCAGGAAAATTGCAAATGTCAGATTCATCCGACAGTCGATCGTACTCCCCTAAAATTTTGAATATATATAGAAAATTACATATAGATACATATATTTAAGATTTGCGGGATCCTGTACTATACGTAATACTGCTTTCTAAATGACACAGTATGAAGCAATAATTGCTTTTTTATGCGTTTATCACGCTAACAAATTGAAGCGATAATAACATCGAAATGTCTTAAAACGGATTTTTTGTGCTCAGGCAATGACGCGACCTCCCACATCGAAGTTATTCACAGGACTGAATGGTACCAGGATCTGCTGCTGCTGATCGCGTGATGCTTTTGGTTTAGAAATTACGAGGGATACCCCGTCTTGCCTCTTACCCCGTCTTGCCCCACCTTCTCCTATTACTATAAAATTGAATTTCTATGATTTGTCAACTTGAA
The DNA here is from genome assembly GCA_027564815.1 of Symmerus nobilis. Taxonomy (NCBI): domain Eukaryota; kingdom Metazoa; phylum Arthropoda; class Insecta; order Diptera; family Mycetophilidae; genus Symmerus; species Symmerus nobilis. The sequence goes on from JANTOP010002941.1 coordinate 17,343, forward strand.
AGGTAAAAACAACTTCGAAAAGTATACGTCATGAGTTCTTCATTTTGGAATAAAACCTTGCTATCACCAAATGCATTTAAACCAGTTATTTAAGGCCATGATGTGATTATATATGGAGATGGCCTACCAAACAAAAAATATATCATTTTGTGCTTACAATGGCCGATGTTTAAACCATAATCATTATCATATCATGCATATCATATGCATGATATCACCCTTGGAAATCATATGCATTATCATATGATTTCCAAGGGCTATTTCGTATAGAAATTTGAAAAATGCACTGAGAAATCGGCGACAAGAAAATTCGAAAATTTTAACTTATTTCTTTTAATTTTTCTTTGTATGAACACCTCCAAGTTTTTAATGTAAAGCTAAATAAAATGTAAAACTTACAAATTTTTCCTCCGCATTCCACTAGAGACGGAGACTACACGGAGCATGTAGGGTCGGTGGATCTGAAAAATAATAAGAATAAGAATTTTGATCTTTCATGGCTCATAAAAAATGGATAATAACAAACTATTTAAAGAACAGCTCGATAGACTATAGAGCAGAGGTTCCCAAACTTTTTTGTGTCGTAGACCCCTTGCCATTTTTATCGGTTTTGAGTTGACCCCCTACTTACCTGATATGGATTTTTTGTAAATTTCTAAAATTGTGTTTAGCTAAATTTTGAAGTGGATTTTTAAAAAATCCACAAAGCTCTTTAA
>JANTOP010002952.1:0-18047 GCA_027564815.1 Symmerus nobilis
TCCTCTTGCACCAAGTCGATTTATCCTTTTGTGTCGCTTTGATGTACATATGACATACATATCGAATTTAACTGTCCTTTGGCATCACGTGAATTTAAAAATAAATCACACACGTGCCGTAAGAGCTGTCAAAATAAGCTTCTTACTAGTATATTCTAAGGTCGTGAGAACAACATCGCAATACATGAAAAGTGGCGTTATAAGCGATTTAAATAGGTTAGATCTTGTAGAAATAGATAAACTGCAGTGCAGGCGCAGAGCACGCCTAACTGAAATTATTTTATTTAATAACTTTGTCAATAATCAACAGGCTTATCCAAAGCTTTTAATTAAAGTATAATGTTATTTTAATCATTAAAGCTTTAAAGTTAAAAGCTTTGTGGAAAATTAACATTTCTGCCGAAGCTTTTTAATGAATAGAATTGTATGGAAATTATCTTTGCCCTTTCTTGAAAAATAAAGCTTTCGGCCTAAAATTTGGTATAATTATGTATTTTCAATGAGCTTTCGAGATTTTTCAAGCATGTTTTTTGGAAAAAAATGAAAATTTCATAAAAGGGCCGATATCTTGATAGAAAATAGATTTTAAAACGCAAAAAATTAAGTGAATTGCGAAAGTTTTCAACGTATATTTCAAATTTTATCTAAATTTAATGTATCAAATAAAAATTAGATTCTAAATTATATAAAATGATATTTTAATTTTAAGCTTTCAGTGAGCTAACGAAACATTTTGAGATTTTGGGAAAATTTGAAATTTTGTTAAGGGATCGTTATCTGTGTAAAAAATAGATTTCTTAACGTGCAAAATTAGCTTCGAAACTTAAAGCTTTCGTTAAGCTTTTAATAGTCCGGATAAACTTTCTGCGAGAATTCCATATTGCATTTAAATTGAATGAATCGGATAAAAATTCGATTCCAAATTATATCAAAATACATTTTAATTTTAAGCTTTCAATAAGCTTTCGAGATTTTTTGAGCTTTTTTTCGGAAATTGTGAAATTTGTTAAAGGGACTATTATCTGTATAGAAAAGAGATTTTAAAACGTTAAAAATAAGGTTCGGAAAATAGAGCTTACTTAGAGCTTTTAAGTTTTTGCGGAGCTTTTGTACGAAAAGTTTGGGTTTAATATTTTTGTATTTTTCTTAACTAATTTACAAATTTCTTGCGTCATCACAAATGCCAAGATGTCTGATATTAAAATTTCTTGATGCGAGCCTTTACGAATTTCTGATATTTCTTTGATAAATTTCAAGTTTTCCGAAATATTTAATTTTTGTATTTTACCTAACTGTCAAAGCAACTTTCAGCATTTTTACATTTTTTTCCGGCCCAGGAAAAATAAAATTCTGTACACCTTATGGAGATATCGACTGCACGTCACTGATAAACTATGTCTATGCAAAGCAAGACGCAAGAAGTGGAGTAGAAGTATTAATGGATTTTACAATTTGTAAATACATAACTTCTAAAGCCGTTGCAGAAAAGATGAGAACTTTTAATTAAAGTGGCATAATCGTTTGATCTAGATTCTCGTTCCAGATCGTGCATTTGTTATGGACCGAAGTAGAATAATGAAGATAACTTAATTAACTGGAAACTATTCAAAGCGACGGACGACGGACGTTCTAAAAAGAATTCTATCTGACACTTGAACAAATATACACAATAATGGACGAATGGAAGGAGTTTCCAGAGATTTAAAATTCAAATATTGAAAAACATTTACGAAACACCCTCCTGATTCCAACACTTGCCACTATTCTAGATCGTTAAAAGTTATCAAATAGAGTTGGAGCTGCGCCTCAGCTACTTTACAAGTTTTTCCTAGAAAATTGTCCTAATAATACTTCAGTTAAAAGTATTTACTTCGATCTACGAAAGGACATCGCAAAAATAAGGAATTAAGTGAAGCGCCAAACAGTTATTGAAGAGCATGTAGTCATATTAGTTAAGCCTGTGGCTCAATAATTTGGCCATTTGTCACCAGGTTCATTAAAAAATTCCAAGAAAAAATTTACCTCTGTCCTGAAGGTTACATCGACTTGTAATTTGAGGGTACCTATAATATTTTTACTAATTTAAGGGCATTTACTGCAGAGTATGCCATGTGGGCTTTAATAGTGAAACTGTTATCGAGAATTAGGCCTAAGTATTTAATGTTAAGTACCCAGGGTATTTGAACCCGATGTACTAATGTTGAAGTGCTCGGTAGGAGCCTGGCAAAGTTGAAATAGTATTTTTAGGTCAGAGATGAATTTATTCAACAGAGTGCGACTTAGAACACTGCCTTGTGGTACGCCAGCCTTTATATTGGAATATCTGGACAGTGTATTGATATGACTAGAGCCTTGGATGGATCCCCTAGAACCCTGGAATGGAAACTACGGTCCATTAAGAAGGATTTAATTATTTATTAAATGTGGTTGGAATTTGAGAGCAATTATTTCATAAACAATAAGACCGTTGTGCTGGTAGATACTGTGATACTGTCAAAAGCTTTTTCTAATCAAATGTAATCATTGCAGTTGATTTTTTAGAGGCAAGATTAAGTTTGATATATTTAGTAAGCCGAAGAAGTAGAGTGGCCAGATCGGAATTCAAATTGTTCATTAAAAGTTATCCAAATATTCATTACAAAATCTTTTTTATCTCCCGGTGAATAACTTTAAATAAAATCGGAAAATTTCGTTAAAAAGCTCTGTGGAAAATTCAAATCTCTACAAAAGCTTTAATGAATTGAATTGTTTTTGTTTGCCCTTGAAATATTCATCTATCAGCATGAAATTTTGCATAAATATGTTTTCAATGAGCTTTCGAGATTTTTTAAGCTTTTTTTTGGGAAAATTTGAAATATCGTGAAAAGACCGATATCTGAATAGATAATAGATTTTAAAAAGTAAAAATTTAAGGTCATAACTTAAAGCTTTCTTTGAGTTTACAGTGGGCTCAAGAAAGCTTTTCGCGAAAATCTCATATTTGACCTAAATTTAATGAATCGAATAAAAAGTGTTAGATTCCAAATTACATAAAGTGGAATTTTAATTGTAAACTTTTAAAGAACTTTTATTGTATTATTTTAAAGACAGTTTAAATTTCGTTAAAGCACCGTTATCTGGAGAGAAACTAGATTTCTACACGTAAAAAATTAAGTTCGAAACTTTGAGCTTTCATTGCGCTTTTAGTCTGTTAAAATACTATTCCATATTTCATTTAATTTAATTTTAAACTGTCAATGAGCTTTAGAGATTTTGAAGCCTTTTTTTGGGAAAATTTGAAATTTCATTAATCGGACCGTAATCTGGATGGCAAATAGATTTTAAGACGTAAAAGAAATTTGGGAAAAAGCTTTCTGGGAGCTTTTAAGTTCTTGCAGAGCTTCCGTACGAAAATATTACTTTTGATATTTTTGTATTTTTCCTTTACTAATTTATAAACTTTCGGCATCATAACATTTATTTGGATCTGAAGAAATTTATCGGGAAATCCTGATTAAATGTCGCCATATCCGATATTCAAATTTCTCGGTGCGAGCCTTTACGAATATTGGATTTTTCTCAGATAAATTTCAAGTAGTTTTCCGAAATAGTTAATTTTTATATTTTTTCCTAATAGTCAAAGCAACTTTTGCGTTTTTTACATTTTTTTCCGGCCGTTGAAAATATTCGGCGTGCACTCTAGTAATAGCAATAAGTTAGATAGGAATTCGTCTGGATTTTATTCAATCCTAACTAGTGTTAAGCTGTAACAATTAGGCTGAAATCATATCGATATTGATAGATGTCAATGTAATGAAATGTCAAAAGTATGATAATCGAGAATATGCGAACAGAACCAACGTTATACCAAGTTTTTAGCAGCCGATGCAGTTCTTTCTATTAGTTAGCTAGCAGTAATGTTTAGAAGTAACCTTTAGACGTAATCACCGATTTATATATATATATATCTGTGGGCACAAGCACTAATTGTTTAAGCCGTTCTTCGTAATTTTTACGGAGAGCGATTTAAAGTTAAATAATTTTATTCTGAAACATGAACTAAAGCGATTATGCATTTTTTGATTTTGTCCAAGTTATAAGTCAATTTTGTCTTAATCCACTGAAGGAGTTAGTGCTTACCGCCACAGATATTTATTTAATTGTATAAAAATTCGTTCGCATGGCAAGACCATGGATTTACGGGTATTGCGGCATGCTTATCGTGCGCATTCGGATGTAGGAAAAGAAAAATGTGGAAAAAAAAACAGAATTGGTAATATGTTGGATATATAAGCAAGCATGCAATTCGTTGAAACATAACGGTCATAAAAATTGCATCACTCTTATATAAAAATGCATTAAATTTAATAAAAGCTGATTAGCCAATATCTAAGATTTTGTTTTTAATTCCAAAGCACCAAACTGGTTTTCACCTGGGGTACACCAAAATCTGGTTGGAGCAGTGACAAGAAAACAAATAACAAAAATCGTACGGTCAATTGAATGTGGGCCAATCGGAGAGACGTGTTATTTTTATAAAAACTAAAATAATACATAAAATGAGACATTGGAATTTTATATTTTTATTTCTATTTTTTTTTCTCCTCTTAATATGCGATATTTGACAAATTTTCATTCGATTTTATGTCTATTTATTGTATCATTAGCTGTAATCTATCGATAGATGTAAAATTGAATGAAATTCATTTGATACAGTGAAGCTCAAAATTTGTCAAATTTTAGTATTACAAGCGACGCCGCAAGGTAAATGTAAACGTTTCTTTATATTAAAACATATTTGAGAACATATCTCGAGCTAGAATTGATCGATGTGGTTAAATAAGAAATTATAAGAGCCAAGGGCCCCACGTTGGGCGCCAATTATAGGATTTCCTATTATTGAATTCCACCCTAATTTTTAACAGCAAGACAGGGGTGGGATTCACGACTACGATTAACAAAGTTGGTGAACAAAATTTGTAGGTAATTTAATTGCCTTTAATTTGATATCTTATTTAAACACATCGGAAAATTCTATATATAATAATTAGGGTTATGTTCAAATATTTGCGACGACCACCGAAAAAATAGAGGAACAATTTCATTGTGGCGCCTAGCGTGATTAACCGAAAAGTAAATAGTTTTTTCTTATTTTTCATTACTTCTGTGGTAATCAAGCGCCATGTTTAACCCTACAGCATTATTGACAGTAACCTTTATCTATAGCAGGGGTCGGCAACATTTTCTGTACAGAGGGGCCGCATAAAAATGTTGACATTTAAGAGGGCCACATAATAATGTTCTAGGAATCTAAATTATAAATTTACCACATTTATAGCTTTGCTTAAATTTGCTTTGCTCCTTCCGAAAATCCCCGTCCGAATTCGGGGATTGATTTTTTTGGAATTCCGACAAATCATTTTCTTTATTATTCGTTTAAGAAACAATTTTGCGTCTTTAGATTTTTCAAATTTTGAAGAAAATTTTTGGGAAATTCAGTTTATCTACAAAATTGTTCCAAAATGCATGAGAGTTACCTATATTAGTTGATTTCTTGAAAATCAATTTTTTTTACAATCGAATGAATTTTGGAATTTTACTTACTTAATTATTGGAATCTAAAATCGAAGTCACGCAACAGAGTTTTCTTTGGATCCCTTTCGAATTTTCCAGACCTTATACGACTTTTTGTGACTTTACCTTGTTGATTATCAACTGTACCAACTTTTTCTCAACTTTTCTATCTGCTTACTGACCTTTATGAACTTTTAACGTCCCCTTCTTCATTATAGGTACATTTCGGGCTTGATTCAAAATTTCTGGATTTTCTGATTTTTTCTTGGATCATTTAGGCCCCGCGGAGACCAGATAAATCAGAGAAAAAGATGAATTCGAGTGAAAGTCATAAAATAGTCAGGAAAAGTCTAAAAGTGACGGAAAAAATCGAAAAATCGTGAAAATTTTGAGAATATCAAGTGCAGGAAGTCAAAAAATTAGCCAAATCAAGAAAAAAAATGGAAAAACTAACAAGTTTTTAAGAATACATTTATTTTAATCAATAATTTTAATCATTGAAGCCCCCGCAACCAATCTTATAGCTCACAGTTGGGGAGAATTCCTCCTTTAATTCTGCCATGTAATTTTGTAAAAACGGAGGTTTGTTCTTAATAATTCAATTACCAATTTATGAAAATTCTGTATGTGTAACACATCGTTCAATAACCAGTATAAGCAAGGACTGATGTCGCATCAATATGCGTGCCCAACGTTATAGCATAAATAGTCTAACATTCGCCATAGAGTGGCGTGACAATCACGTGCGGATATTTTTGGACGTACTAATTTTTAATTCGTGTTTGGCGATCCGACTTAGATCGAACTAGATTCTAAATCACATATATTTTTTCTTACCCCTAAAATAATTTTACGTGAGCACCCTTGCTCTACATAGACATATATCTGACACTAGTCAATGGTATGCTTGTATAAGTAAAGTGGACTTATGAATAGTCCCCCATTCAAGATCAGATATCTTCAGATCCTCCTACATGTAGCACCTACGGGTATAAGAAAAAAAGAAGCTCCACATTTCTGAGTTGCAATTATAGAGCTTGGAGATATTCTGACTTTTTTAGCGAAAGTACAGCCAATAGTTAGTCTATAGTACTTAGGGATTTGATATTAATCTCCTAACCTAGCACTAATCTGATTTAATTGTGTGTACGACATGTTTTTTACTGTTAATTATTTCAAATGAATTAAATTAAATTAAATTTAAATGTTTTACGAAATCAAAATTTTCTGGATTTATACTCATAATTACTCATGGTAAATCTCTGGAATTTGGTATAGATATTCCTTACGGCTCCCTAATTCGATCCTTGGAACAGGGTTTCCATACTTTTCTCAAGAAATGTTCAAATTAAAATATTCTATGACGATTATCATATAGGAACCTGACCGCTTCCCGGTCAACGCTTAGTTTCGGATAATCTGATTAAGGAAAATTAAACCTAAGGGTACTGTTAGGAAATTGTAGAACAAACTTATTGAAAATATTAACCCGCTGATTTTAGAGCGGTTGATGTATAGAACCGTTCAGAAAATGGGAACATTTCCAAAAAATTGTTATAATTTACCCAAAAATTTAAAATTTTTAAATTTTGAAATGGTTTCAAATAGGGGATGATTTGAATGGTCTACTAATACCTTAAGATCAGGGTGTCCACTCCCAACTTATATTTTTAAAATTTTGTGGAAAATTGGCTTATAAAAGAATCAATCAATTCGATCGATTTTTGGTCAAGATCTTTCGAAGGAAGGAATTTTATAAATGATTTTTTCAAACAAAATTAACCCTTCCGATTTTATTGGAGAGTTTTGGTAAAAATGGAATGGATGAAAGTGACGTAAAAATTTAAAATCACCCCTTCTGAATCGCCCCTTCGATAATAAGGGTGAAATGTCGATATTAAAATTCGAAGGGTTGAAAAAGAAATAAAATAATTTTCCTGGAGAAATGTAAATTTGGGAAAAAATGCCTACCACCCCTTCTTCAATTAAAAAAAATTTTTTACAGTCCCGAAGAAAATGTAATTTTCTGGAAAATTTTTTTACAAAATCGGATAATCCAATTACGCCGATTTGAATAACCAAAGGGAAAATTTAAATAAAAGAATTTCGGAAAATAAACCCCTTCGGGGAAAATGTTAAAAATTTTCCGGGGAAAATTAAATGATAACATCTATAATTTCATATAAATATTGGGGGGTCCCCCCACAAATTCTATTTTAAAATAATTTCAAAAAATTGATGTCCAGATAATCGATATTCTTCACAAAAAAAACAACAACGTACCCCTATCTGTTGAATTTCATAATTTTAAGGGTACGAAAGGGTTGAAATGACCCGTTAGGTGTTAAAGGCGAAAAGTCGATTCCAAAAACCGAAAGGGTTGAAAATTTTTTTTTTAATTTAATCAAATTTCTGGGAAAATTGAAAATTTTGAAAAAGAAACATTTTGAAACAAATTTTGAATAGAAAACGTTCAGCCAGTTCCGACGAAAGTTTGATTTTACGGAAAATTTTGTTCGAAAATCGGAAAATCTAATAACGCCAAATTGTTGTTTAATAACCAATAACACAATTTTGTAAAAGAGATTTTCCGGAAAAATCAACCTCGTCGGGTTGACGAGGTAGTTTATATGAAAGCAACAAAAAGAAAACCCATACGGTTTTTAGAAGAAATTCTTGTATTTTTCCGGGGACAATTTTAATTAAAAAAAAGTTAATTTTATGGAAAAGTGTGTTCTACAATTTCCTCGCTGTACCCTTCTGGGTTTATTTCTACATAACAAGAATTTCCGATTCCGTAAGAAAATTTCCCGAAAATTTAAGTATGTTTTTCCTAAGAATGTCAAAACGTTCACGAAAGAAATCTAAAAATTTTACCGATTTTGCTGAATCGATATTTCCTGGATAGCAGATGACCTAAGGGTATATCCATTCAGATTCAGAAGATGGATAAATCTCAGGAAGTACCCGGGAAATATCATGAAATATTGCGTAGAGATTTTCACGATTTCTTCAACGTTTTTATAATTTTCTTGATTTTGCTCCATTATTTTCCTACTTTTTTTACGTTTTATACGAAATTTTACCTGACTTTTGTTGAATTTTTCGGATTTATCTCGCTTCTATTTCTGGATATTCAGTCTCTTCTCAATTTTTTCCAACTATTCTTGACTTTTCCAGGAAATATTTGACTACATTTACCCCACTTGTATCTGATTCTAAGTTGTTGAAAATAATTGTAAATTTTCCGACTCCTCTTAATTTCCTTGAGTTTCACGGACTTAATTATAGTTTTTCTCAATTTTATCCAATTCGTCTAAACTTTTCTAACCTTTTCCCAACTTTCCAGACCTATCAGACTATCCTAGAGAGAGACTTATGTCGAATTCGATTGGACTTCACTGGTGCACACCTTTCACTAATGTGTTCAAATTTAGCATTAGATAGAAAGAGATGCACATAGAAAGTGTGCTTCACTGAAGTCCAATCGAATTCGACATTAAAAATACGTTGCTTCGAACCCTAACAACTAATACCAGTGGCGTGCAGACTAATGCGCAGAAGGCGCACAACACACCTGAAATATGATCCATTTCTCATGTCTTGATTGAAGTTAAATTAAAAATCAATTAAACAAAGTCATCCAAAAACTGACTGTTTGAATTTTAAAAAAATTGTTACATTTTCTCATTTTTGATTTTATCCAAATTTTCCGACATTTCTAAAATTTTTATTTAACTTTCAACGTTCCGAATGTTTTAGTTGAATAATGCGACTTCAAATTTTGAAGAAATTTGCCTAAAATTAATAGTTCTGAAATTTTCTGAAATCTGACAATTGAAACTTAAAGCTTTCTTTGAGCTTTCAAATTTCAAAAAGCTTTTTGAGGAAAATTTCAAAATCTATTTGAGAAATAGATTCCAAATAAATAAAATAAAATTTGTGGTAAAAGCTCTCAGTGAACTTTGGCGATTTTAATTTAGCTTTTTTCAATAAATATGAAATATCGTTCCAGTAACATTATTTGCCATAAAAATATGTTACAAAACATATAAAAATAAATTCCCAACTTAAGCTTTATTCGAGCTTTTCCGATTTTGAAAATCTTTTGATGGTAAATTTCTGATTTGATTAAAATTTCAGTAATCGAATGAAGAGTAGATTCCAAATAAATAAAAATAAAATTTGTATCGAAAGCTCTCAATTAACCCTATAATTGAGCTTCTTTGAGAAAATTTGAAATTTCGTGTTAGTAAGATATTTGATAGAAAAATAGATTTCACCACGTATAAAATTACATCCGATGCTTAAAGCACTATTTGAGCTTTCAAATTTTCAAAAGCTTTTGAGGGAAACTTTAAATTTTAATTAATCCGATAAAAAATGGATATAAAACTGCATAAAATAAAGTTTGAACTAACAGCTTTTATCAAGCTTTGAGGTCATCAATACAGATTTTTTTTGGGAAGTTAAAATTTCGTTACAAAAAAATATCTCTAACTGAAAGCGTTCTTTAAGCTTTTGTAATAAAACTCCAGATTTAATTAGAATTTAATTAATCAAATAAAAAGAATGAATTTCTCTTGTAATTCTATCTATTTATGAACTGAATTTTCCACGGATTTTCTTCCGGACTTGGAAAATGTAATGACGAAGTATTGTTTTCTAACCACCAGATAAATAAATTGATTTATCAAAATTAAAAAACACTCAACCCCCGAATTTTGGTAAGGGTTGAAGTGGGACGTGGTTATTCCAACGACTACTTTACCCAAAATTGGCTTTAATTTCGCGGGAAATTTAAAATTTTAAAATTTCACTTAAGGCATATTTAAGGGATGATTTAATAGAGGTAATGAGATAAAAACGTTACAGGGTTATGTAACAAAGTTGTAATTTTCAAGTAACTTTATAAAAATGGTCATTTATTTCATCCGGTTCATTTCATTACATTAATTAGGGCACGGATTCTCAAACTTTTTTAGTCGCGGAGCACTTTCTATTAATATAAACGCTTGCTGAGCCCCTAGCTAAAATATCAATTGTTTGTTTAGGTCTTCTTAGAAATTCTGTTTGAGGGAAGTTTGAATTACGTCGAGATCCTTGTTGACTGATGTCGTATAACATCAACATATCACATTTTAAAATTATGTCTAAAACATAAAGGTGTCTTTGAGCTTTCAAGTTTTTTAAAAGCTTTTGGAGGACATTTTAAAAATCGTTTCTAATTTTATTAATCCGATGAAAAGTAGATTCCAAATACGTAATATGATAAAAAGCTTTAGGCAAGCTTGGAGGAATTGAACAGAGTTTTCTTTACAAAAATTGAAAATTCAATGTAGCAAAATTATTTAAATGGAAAATAAGTTCCAATGCTTACAAAACATTGCTTCCTACATCCGAAACTTAAAGCTTACTTTGAGCTTTAAAGATTTTCAAAAGCTTTTGAAGAAAAATATCAGTTTTGATTTAAATTTCAGTAATCCGATCGAAAGTAAATTCCAAATAAATGAAATGAAGCTAATTAAAAGCTAATTAAAAGCTAATTAAAAGTGAATTTGTATTGACGTTTTTCGGTGAAAATGTCAAATTTCGTAGCAGTTCATTTATTTGACTTTTAAAATAGGTATAAAATTATACCCGTAAGTTAAAGCTTTTTCGGACCTTTTCCGTTATTGGAAAGCTTTTACGGGACAATTTCAAATTTGATTGCACTTTCAACAATCGAATGAAAAGTAAATTCCAAGTAACCAAAATAAAATTAGTATTGAAAGCTCTCATTAAACTTTGGCGATTCGAAATAAGGTTGTTTGAGAAAATTCGAAATTTCGTTATAGTAAAATTATTTGGCAGAAAGATAGGCTTCAAAACGTATAAAATTAGATTTCAAACTTATACTGCTTTTTTTTGGAGGTTTTCCGATTTTGAAAAGCTTTTGGTGGAAAATTCTAAATTTCAATAAAATTTAATTAATCGTAGAAAAAGTTGATTCCCAATAAACAAAATGTAATTTGTATCAAAAGCTCTCAGTGAACTTTTGCGATTTTAAGTTAGCTCTCTTGAGAATATTTTAAAATTCATTTTAGGAAAATCCTTCGACAGGAAAATAGATCTCAATAAGTATAAAATTATATCCGAAAATTAAAGCTTTCTTCGAGCTTTCAAATACATCAAAAGCTTTTAAGGGATAATTTCGGATTTCATTTCGATTTAATTAATTGTATAAAAAATGGATCTCAAAATTAATAAAGTTAAGTTTGAATTAAAAGCTTTCATTGAGCTTTGTGGCCATCAATAAAGCTTTTTCCCGGAAATTTCAAATTTCGTTACAGGAAAATTATTTGGATAGAAAAATTATCTGAAACTAAAAGCTTTCTTTAAGCTTTTCTAATCACACTTCAGATTTAATTAATCAAATTAAATGATTGGATTTTTCTTGTAATTTTCTTTACATTATGGACTGAATTTTCTACGGACTTTCTTCCGGACTTGGAAAATCCAATGACGCAGGATTGTTTTCTAATTATCAGATAAAAAAATTGATTTATCAAAATTAATAAACATTCAACCCCCGAATTTTGGTAAGGGTTTACCGAATCACCAACTCTATCAACATATAGTGCAGTGGCGTTGCCCAAATAAATCCTAAGGAAAGATCGGTTAATATTCAATATTATTGTTAAGTGCATTTTCTTTGCCCATAAAAGTCTGACTTAACATAATCTTATTCATATTATTTATTTAATACATTTAACCAGTATATAATAAATGTAAATAATATATTCGTTTTATATACAAAAAAAAAATTATTTATTTAATAAACATTTTTGTTTTCAAATATTGATAATGGGAAAAAAATGTTTCGTATATGGAAAAAAATAATATTTCGTCTCAGCTGCAGCAAAAACGCAAACTGTTTCGATTTTTAGTTGGTAGCAAACAGAGCAAACCGATCGACAAGTCGCGAGATATTTTTTTTTTTAATAAAAATTCGAATTAATTAAAAATTCATTTTAATTGGAATTTTCGGATACAAAATATTTTATTTTTTTTAAATATAAATAATTCATAATTTAAATGAATCTTTTCAGAGTATTATTGAATATAGGGAATATTTAAAAAAAAAACCAATAAGTTGTTATTCTGTTAAAAATTGTTTATTCTAATCGTTCGTTAATCATAATCAATCTAAGTGGTTTTTTTCTGTAAAAATCATAAAAGAATAAAAAAATTCTTAATAAACTAAATATTTTTTTTAAAATTATTATATCCAAAAGAAAATAGGGTAAAGTACTTAAAAAAATGACTAGGAAAATATGATGAAAATGTGTTGATGTAAAAAAAAATCATTATATCGTCGTTTTCGTCCAATAATTTCATTGAGTTGATAAGAAATTCAAAATATTATATACATTTTTCATCCATGTGTATAAAATATAAATTATAACTGGAAAAATAAAATTATAAAAAAAAGAAATAAGTAATATGTGGACTTACAACTTAGCAATTTTTGCTGATTCAAATTCGAGTACTTAAAAAACATATTTTAGATTTTATTGAATTTTATTTCGTTTTTTTTTTATAATAAATACGAGATTTTATTTAGAGATATTTTAGATTTTTTTAGAATTAAGAAACATGTAAGTTTATGATTAATTTATGTACGATTTATTACGATTAAATACAAAGAATTTTGTTTTTTATAATTTATTCCTCCCGGAAACGCACGTTCTCATCACCTGTCTCTGCTCATTCGATGTCAAAGAGAATCATATACCGTGAGCTATGTATCATTTAACATAATAATTAATGTTATGGATACTCCCTTAATCATCAATCTATAATCTTCCCTTCTTGTTTTTTTTTAGATACGCTACTGTTCCATATGGAATGATAAATGGGCGGTAAACAGTAGAGAGTAGATAAACAAATATACAGGAAAAATCCAGGAATGTCCCAGGGTATTTTCGGAAATAATCGAGAAAGTTAATTGGAAAAAGCCGGTAAAAAGTCAGGAATGGTATGCACCATCTCTATAAAGTGTGCAGAATTTGATATGATATTACTCAGTACTATAACTAGAGTGCATGTACCGAATATTTTCTTCGGCCCGAAAACAATGTAAAAACGCAGAAAGTTGCTTTGACAGTTGGGTAAAAATACAAAAATTAAATATTTCGGAAAAGTTGAAATTTATCTACGAAAAATCAAAAATTCGTGAAGGCTCGCACCGTGAAATTTGAATATCGGACATCGCGATATTTTATCCGAATTTCCCGATTACTTTCTTCGGATCCAAAAAAATGTAATGACCCAGAAAGTTTATAAATTAGTTGAGAAAAAATACAAAAATATCGAAACTAAACTTTTCGTAAAAAAGCTTTACAGCAACTTAAAAGCTCCTAGAAAGCTTCATTTTTGGAACCATATTTTTAACGTTTTAAAAATCCATTTTATATAGGTACAGAATGATCCTTTAATGAAAATTAAATTCTTTCCAAAATAAAGCTTCACAAATCTCGAAAGCTCATTGAAAGCTTATAATGAAAATTTCTTTTTATATAATTTGGAATCGAATTTTTATCCGATTCATTCCATTTAAATGAAATATGGAATTTTCGCAGAAAGCTTATCGAAACTATTAAAAGCCCAACGAAAGCTCTAAGTTTCGAACTTAATTTTTAAAGTTTAAAAATCCATTTTCTATCCAGATAAACATCCTTTAATGAAATTTCAATTTTTTTCAAAATAAAGCTTTAGGAATCTAGAAAGCTCATTGAAAGTATAAAATTAAAATGTCAGTTTATATAAATTTTTATTCGATTCATTAAATTTAGATAAAATATGAAATTTTCGCTAAAAGCTTTCTCAATTCATGTTATTCATGTTGAGCTTAATGAAAGCTTTAGGTTTGGAACTTAATTTTTTACTTTTTGAAATATACATATTAGCTATCCAGTCGTCGACCCGTTAACGAAATTTCAAATTTTCTCAAAAAAAAGCTTAAAAAATTTCCAAAGCCTATTGGTGGAAGCTTAAAATTAAAATTTCATTTTATATAATTTGAAATCGAATTTATACCCGATTCATTAAATTTAGATCAAATATGGCATTTTTGCTAAAAGCTTTCTCAGTCCATTGAAAGCTCAAAGCAGTGGCGTGCGGTCAACATCCTCATAAGGTGTGCAGAATTTTATGGCCCCTCAACCTTTATCTTAGAAATTACCTAACATTCTTTAAAGAAATATTAAAAATAAGCAATTGGCAGCTCGTGTAGTAGACTTTCTAAAGATTAGAATTTCAGATAGTCTGGTAACAAAGCGAACGTATCATCCGGAAAGGTGTGTTTTCGCTGAGCTTTTAATAGTTTGGATAAGCTGTCTGCGAAAATTCAGTATTTCATTAAAATTTAATGAATCGGATAAAAATTAGATTCTAAATTATATAAAATGACATTTTAATGTTGAGCATTCATTGAGCTTTCGAGATTTCTGAAGCTTTTTTCTGGGAAAATTTTTACTTTCGTTAAAGGACCGTTATCTGGATAGAAAATTGATTTGGAAAAGTAAAAAATTAAGATCGAAATTTAAAGTTTTCATTGAGCTTAAAATGCTTTGAGAAAGCTCTTGGCGAAAATCTATCTTTTATCTAAATTTAGTTAATTTGGTTAACTTTTCCCCGATTTATACTAAACTATGCTTCAGTTTACTGGGAAATTTTTCTGGGAAATCGGAAAAGATTTTATAAGATTTTCCTGATTTCTCTCAGAATTTCTTCCCTTTTGAACTCCTTCTACTTTAATCTGTCTTTTTATCGACTATTTATAGACGTTTATTTTTTTATTTTATACTTTTACGATTTTCCAATATTTTTTGGGCTCTTTTTCAGCCAAAATTTGGGAGAATTTAGAGAAAAAGTCGAGGAAGAATTGTTAAAATTCCGAAAAGTCGGTACGAAATCAGGCAAAGTATAAAATAGGCGGGAGGAAGTCGTAATGACGTAAAACTTAAATTATTTAAATCTTAAGTGTAAGGTTTTAAATTTCTCACGGAGCTTTTTCCCGAAAATTTCACATTTCATTTAAATTTGATTAATTTAAATGGAATGTGGAATTAATTTAAAAGCTTCCCTAAACACTTCGAAATTTAAACGTTAATATATTGAGGTCGAAAATCGATTTCAAAACGTATTTATTGAAATTCGAAATGTAAAGCTTTCTTAGAAATTTTAATTTTCTAAAGAGCTTTTTAACGAAACTTTCCGATTTCATAAAAATTTACTTATCAGGAGATAAAATAGATTTTATAATGACTGGAATAATACATATTTTAATTAAAAGCTATCGATGAGCTTTATGCGCATTGGACTGCACGCCACTCGCTCAAAGAAAACTTTAAGTTTCAAACGTACTTTTTTTGTATTTTATAATATGTTTTCTATCCAGATATCGGTCCTTTCACGAAATTAAAAATGTTCTCCAAAAAAAATGCTTCAAAAAGCTCATTGAAAGCATTTATTTTAAAAAATTTTAAACCGATAGATGAATTTTTCAAGAAAGGGCAACAAGGACAATGAATTCCTTCATAGTAATATGCGTTCAATTCAATTCAATTTATTAAAGCTTTCATAGGTATTTTAATTTTCCACAGAGCTTTTTAACGAAAGTTTTCGATTTCATTTCAATTTATTTATCGGGAGATAAAATAGATTTGATACTGAGTAAAATAATAATATAATTAAAAGCTTTAGATATGCTTTTGGAAGTGTCTTGAAGCTTTTTTCAAACAATTTAAAATTTCAACGATTTTAAATTATTGGGATAGAAAATAGATTTTAAAACGTATAGATTTAAAACCGAAAAGTAAAATATTCTTCCAGCTTTTAATTTTTCATAGAAACGAAAATTTCGAATTTCATTTAAATTTAATTATTGGGAGAAAAATTAGACTCCACACTGAATAAAATTATTCTTTAATTAAAAGCTTTCGATGAGCTTTTGGAACTTTCCTAAAGTTTTTTTTGAAATTCTTCCATTTCACTGATTTTAAATTATTAGGATGGAAAATAGGGTGGAACCAGATAAGTGGACCATAGGGCAGATTTCGAGACTTTTGTATAGCTCCTTGTTTTTCCTTCCTTATGAGGGGCATAATTCAATCTTAAGTTGATAAAAAAAATTAAAAAATTAGTCAAATTATTCAATGCTGTTAAGTAAAATGATTTGAGTTAGAAATTTGCATCAATAAAAATTGGTTACGATTTTGTTGAGGTGTACTCTGAGCCTACTGTGAATTTGGCTGCAAGCCACTGGTGAAACCTTCAATTATTATTTAATTAAATTACCTACAAATTCAAAAAAATCTTTAAATCTTGTAGAAAGTGTGAAAGTCGGGAAATCTCATAAAAATCGCCTAATTTCGATAATTACAAATATTAAGAAAAATTCAAACTCAGCCGATCCAATTGAATTTTGGATCAAATCTGCAATATTATTTCGGTTTTCGGTGATTTTTCAAGGCCGAACCATGGACGTAAATTTTCATCAGTCGAATCTGGACCGACTGGTTTTGGAAATTAGCTTGTCAATATGTAGTTGATTGCGTGGATTTAATATGATATTTTTGGAGAAATTCTATCCAGAAATTGAACAAAGTATATTACGTTGGAGAAGAATTAGACCGGCAGTTACGTAATTAACTTTAAATAATTAAATATCGAATTTTATACCCGAATTAGCCTGTCCTGCTGCAGAACGTCCTTGATTTGTATAATGTACACTCTTTAAAAAGACGTTCCTCACTTTAATTAGTTCGAAATTTGAAGCGTTACTGCAGAACCGGGGATATGGCGTTGCGGTCTAGTCTTAATCATCGGAGAAATTCAAAAGTAATTCTAAGAAGCTCAAAAGTTCTAAAACTGCTATTTTTTCAAACAAATGTATGTTAGATTCGGTAATCTCACGAATCGTTTCCAGGTCAATACGGCCTGAATAAGACTTCTAAAAAATAAATAAATGATTGAAAATACAGAGTCAAATCCAGAGGCATTTCATTTTACGGGATTAAAAAAATATAAGTTAGGAGGTAATCCTCTAATCTTATGATATTGATAGATGACCCTAATTATCTTCTATTTGAATTCACTTCGAAACTTTCAAATTTTGAAAATTATAACGGTTTTCCTGTAAAGTAACCGTTTTTCTAATTTACCCCTTACATAAACCATCTCTAAAGTCAGGGGATTAATTTGTCCTAATCTGTTCCTTTACAATTTCCTCCCTGTAACCTTCAGTTTAATTCAGCATAATCAAATTACGATTACCTAATAAAATTTTCTAGAAATTTAAATTTTCCGGAAGACGATCATGAAAACTCAAAAAAATCGAAGATTTAATTGAATTTTTACTAAAAAAAAAACAAAAAAGCGGATAATTTTGTCTAAAATTCGTCTCAACGAAATCTTTTCGTTAATTAATTAGACATAATTTGGTATCA
>JANTOP010002963.1:0-13347 GCA_027564815.1 Symmerus nobilis
AGAACACCCATTTCTTCCAAAGGATCCGTACCCAGAGTTGGTCTTAGATGAATCCCCAAGAGTCCTTCTTCCATTCAGTGGTACGTTGGGATCAATATTACTAACGGTTCCGGAGATATAGGACCTTTTTTCAGACCGAAAATCGTCGATTTCGGTGTAGGGTCTGGGAATTTAATTCTTTTCAGGAGGAAGGAGAAGGATATCCAAGGACTTCTCACCTAGAATGGATAGATGAAAGATGGGGCTACTTGGTGATCCCCATTTCCATCGGAGAATCCTGCTCCTTCAGGGTCATCTGGGCCTCCGAAAATCGCGAAATTCGCGTTTTAAAACTCGAATTGCGGGGAGGGGGGAGGAGGTCCCGGGCCAGGATTCTGGGGAATGCTTCCCCAGGACATGGGCCGTCTACGTGCCAAAGCGCATCCTCGTGGGACCAAGTTGAGAAAAAAGAGGCAAGGTAACCCCTTGGAAAAAATCAGGGAAAAATCAAGAAAAATGAATTCCCTCGTCTATTTTTCTCAACTACTAATTAGTTAACATTTGGTAGATGAGAAAATTCAAACGAGAGATTTTTGCTTTGGAGGGAATCGAACCCGGGATACCAAAACTATGACAATGGCACTAATACCATTGCACCACGAGTCGCCTTGCTATATGTAATTTAAAACCTCTAGCTATGATACCGGGTGGGTGGTTTTTTTTTTATATTTTTACAAATTTAAATTTGATTTTATTTCCTAACTTTTGGCTTATATATATTTTAACTTTCACAGATTCATCGGAAAGACAGCTCTTCCATTGGTCTTTTGATATATTATGGAAAAATAAAATGAATGATTTAATTAGTTCTAATTTTTAATTTTTATATTTATTTTAAATAAAATACATATTACAAAATAATTGCCTTTAATTTATTAGAAAACTACCTTTAGTATTTAAGCAGAAAAAGCGTTAACAAATAAAATATTTTAACTCTAAGGCATAACATTAATAATACAATGGATGTACTAGAATCATTATTTCCTTGAATTTTATGTCCAAATCATTTCCTCAATAGTACCGAATTAGCAGTTGCCGCCAAACATCCTATCTGTTTACAAATTTACTGTCATTTCTAATCACCTAATTCTGGAATATAAAATGACAAACTTAAAATATATCTATATTATTCTTTTGTCCGAATTACAATTACCTTGGGTTTTTGTTGTCGCATCAATCGAATTATAATATCATCAGATATTCATCACGATATTGCGGCTACTGTTTCCGTTCTGTCCGAACAGATAGATAAATATCTAAGCAGCCGAAAATAATTAACGCTGGCCGTTAACTATACCGATACCATTATTTCGTCTTTGAATACTTTTTGGAAACGTATAGAGTTTCGCTACAGCCGTGTTGTACAGCATATTTCGAATGACAACAATACCGATTTTTTACCACATATTGAAGTAACTAATGTCACTAACTAGCCACTAAAATCGGAGTGAAATCGAGACGATTCGCCCAATTGGTCAACCAATGGTTTCGGAATATATAGCGATGTAGATGTAATACAAAGCCAAGGTAAATAGAATAAAAATTGGTTAAAATTCCATCGAACGATGTCCGTGCATGTATTTGAACGATCCCGAGGTTGTTGCATTGCACAGCAAAATTATTCTTGGGCATACTACGAATTTAACGGTGTAACCATACCATACCGTATTCACCCTGCTGAAAATAATTGAATAGTAATAATATATAACCAGGTCGTCCACGCCATCGCCAGTAGGAATCAGCTAGGTAGGAACCAGTAGGACAGATTTGTCGGAAGGAAATATTAAAACCATCCTTCCTAATAGAATCCATTACTTATGAATGATCAGTGATACATTATCATTAATTGAAGGTAAGGAAAAAATCCTTTTCCATCCGATTGATGACAAGATTTAGATGAAACAATACATACATCGAAATTCTGCCAAACTTACAAATAAAAATTAAAGGAACACCCCAGCCAGTAAAAAGAAGAAGAAAAAGAAGCACAAACTTAAAATTGACAAAATGTCTTATCGTTTATTAAACTTATCTTTTTTTTTAAATTATAATCTCAAAAGCCATCTTTAAATAACCAAATAATTATATAAAAACGGCTACATGATAAACAATTTATGTGTAGTTTTATTTTTTATGGCTTATGTCTACAGAAAAAAAACTAAAAAATTAAATAAAATGACAAACAATTAGCTGACTGATGTTTTTTTTTCTTATACAGGATGTCTGTTTTTGGTCCCATTCATAGTTTTTAAATATTTCGTAATAATACAAGATACAGCAAATTGTACTTTATGTCTCCGATATATTTCAAAAGAGGAGGATTTTCAACAAAAAAAAAAAAAAAAGAGAACTATGTTTTATTTATAAATATGATACAAAATGTTTTTCATTCTTCCCTACCTTCTGTATTTATTTCCAAACTGCATTTCCGGTTTATTGAAAACCGAACCTAATTATACGAAAATAAATTTACCGAAAAATGTCACACCTATTTTGTTGTTGATCCGTTTAGTGTTGGGTTGCACCAAAACGACATCCCAGAAAAACATAGCAAAGATCATTTTTAAACAAAACAAATAATACATTTTGTTGAACATTATATAGAACGAGAATATTTAAAATTCCAAGTAATAAATGATAATTACATGGTAGCACTAATAACAATAAAATTGAATGGGAAATTATTTAAATTTTTTATATATTTTATATTGTAGCAATCCATTAAAGAGCTTTTTTTTTGGTTCGTTCCTTTCTTATATAATTTTTACCTTTATACCTTTAACTTAAATCAACGATCCATTAAAATATTTTTAAAATGATTAAGCTACTACTGTCTGTCGCTTTAAATACCCAACAATTATATACACGATTAGGATGAAGAGGGGACCTATTAGCATTTATATAATTTAAAAAGGTATAGGAAAATCATGAAAAAGGATATTTGTTAAAAAGAACCGCATTATAAAATTATAATCTATATTTATGGATCCTCCTTATTGTTTGTCATTTTAGAAGTTCATAAATTATATTTGGATATATTTCTTTTAGGAATATTTAGAGGATTTATCCTAATTATAGGGTGTTTGATGTCGTGTCTGTTAATTTTATGACTTTCATTTAGATTTCTCGATTTGGAAAGTGGGAATTTGATTGTTTTTTTAATATTAGAAATTCATTTATTCACAAAACCACAATATTTTCGAATGGACCAAGAATTGAACCAAATTTTACCAAGAAATAAATTATCAAGATGATAGTTGGATATAATTGGAAAAAGGGAAATTTTTCTAACCATCCAGGTTAGTCAATATTAGAATCGGTAATCTCATGGTTTGAGGTAAACCACCCTATTATAGTCAGATGTTGATATATAGACACAATGCCAAAGTTCATGTTTTCGTGCCAAAAATCGAAAATGAAAATATGGTTTTAGCCTAATTGCGGTAATTAATTTATGATGAGTGAGTAAATTTTCCCCATCAATTTGTTAATTAAGTATCTCGAAAACTTCTTAAATAAGAAGTAATAAACTGTATACGGATCAAATTATACATCCTTTAAGAGTATATGTAATAAATTTCAGGACTCTACATGTGAAAACAACGGAGTTGTAATAGTGTTTATAGAGTCTGTCATTAAGACTCGACCTACCGGATAAAATATTATTTTCTCAATATGTATTAGAAATGCCTAATTTACTACAATCATTCCGAATCTGTCTTAGGCACCAGTATAAAATCTCGGGATGCTCGGGACTTTAGTTGATTTAATTTAATGAATTTAATGGATTTATTTTAAGATTTTGTCGAATACACACAGTCTATCTTAATCTATCGATATTAAATCATTGAGGTATTAAAATGTTATGGATCAAAAAATATTTTATTGGTAACCTTTGAAAAATACCGACTGCGTTGTTCTTTGCCCGTAAATTAATCAGCGATTATGGTCGCATTAGGTAGGTGTTTCAAACAATAATCCATAACAAAATCATTAATTTTCGATTCTTCTAATTTCTCTCTATATCGATCGCTCTAACTTCTTTATAGCTAACGTATTTAATACATAAATCTAAGGAAATAAACTGTATCATATGGTCACCGGGTAATATATGAAAATAAAATATTACAATGACCATCAAGTGGCTTCCATCCAATATCCAATTTTCCGCGGAAACAAAGGAAAAAAGAAATTAGCCTATATATACAACAGATTACAGGCCATCAAAAGATTGCCCAATACTGCTATATAAATCGAACCAAATCATTAATCAAAATATTTATTGATTATTATTTTTATAGTATGTTCGTAATTTTGTATAAATAAAAAGTCGGCTCATATTTCGTTTGTGTTGCGGATTTTTTCGTTCTCTGTAATATTTATTGTTTATCATAATATTTGGTTATTTTCATCAATTTATATTTGACTACACATGTTATGTGTGTAACAGAAGAGGAACGGAATGAGAGAAGAAAACAATCAACTAAATAATACAGTTTTTTTTGGTATATAATTTCCCATAAATCATTTTGAATCGTGTGGGGAGTTTCTTACGCATATGAAGATGCACTTCGATATGAGATTATTTTCCAATCCCGAATTTTAATGCATGCCAAATGTTATAATCAACAAGACGTGAAGGATCGATCTTATTCCTCAACCAATGTAATGTGGTTATATCAGGCGAAATGCAATCAATTTTAATATAGTTAGATACAGGCTCTCTTTTATTTGCGATATTTGAATTGATCGCAATTTTTGATTCAAAATTTCGTTCTGTTCAAAGTAGTTCCGAATAAAATTTCTATACTATTAATATAGATCCTACTGATCATGACCTACTAATTCAAATTTCAACTATTCGTTCGTTAAGTTCTACGTGTCGTTTAATCTGAATTTTTAAAAATTTTCCTTCTTCCAAATGAAAAAAATTCAAATTGCAATAAAAATTAAATATTGATATTAAATAAAAGTTGTACAATACTTTAATTGACTTCTTTATATTGCCCTTTTCCATAATAAATAATCAAAATATCATAAAAAATATCATTTTGTTGTTCGGCAAGAAAAAATTAATAAAAAAAAAAAAAAAAAAAAACTGTAGAATTTTACGATGCCTTCCCGCGATATAAAATTAATGGAAAATGAAGGAAATCGTTCTCATATAATAATATTATCGGTAGTCATTAATACCGGTACGTTTCCAGGGAAATTAATAAATAATTTTACGATTATAAATTGGATTTTTTACATTTGTTTTATTTCATTAGTTTATTTCCATTATATCCATTAATTTAATTGAAATTTTATAGGCGAATAAAATGAAGGATTTTTATTATTATTTAAAACAATACGAATTAATTTCCCCGTCGGAAAATGAATAGTTAGTGTAATACGTGCGAACTCCTAATTAATATTAATTACGATGATATAATCAAAAATTTACAGTACCTTTTGAAGACATCCGTTTTGGCAGATCAGGACATTGTCATTTGACCGATCAAATAGGGTTTTAGTTTCATCAGGAAAATCCGAATCCAATTTGATGTGATTCGCAATTCCGTTTGTAAAGGACACGAACATTACGGATACCGTTATGTATATCGAAAATTGTGGCACTAATATCTCCATTTTCTTTAAATATTCCTTCACCTTTAATTGTATAAGAAAAAAAAAATACTTTTACACAAAATTAAATCTGTTTCTTCAGAATTTTCTACAATGAACACATCTTTTTTTGAGCAAAATATTTTCAGAACAAAAATCTTGGGTCGATCAAGAAAAAATTCACTTAACAAAAAACTGGGCCCTTAAAACGAAACTGATCCTACGGGCTTCGATATATCCGTTCAAATGGAATAAAAATAACCAACCATTCAACGAAACGTTCAACACGAAACTGAAAACCCGTCGTTTCGGTAAACAGTTTTGGAGTTATTATGGGTAAAGAAAATAGTATTTACTCCGTATATATAAATACAGAATACGGTATACACAGAACAGTAACAAAAAAAAAACAACCATCTGGATTTTTGAACCATGTTGATGATGGTAAAAATATTGTATTTTGTGCTTTATATATTCGAATCCAAAAAACCCATCATCGTCAGGCATAAGAGATGACGAACGAAAAAGAAGAAAAAAGTTTAACAATACAAATACGACTATATAGTAGAGTGTATCGTCTATGGATATTTGAGCATTGAAAAGCCCATAAGAACCAAATAGGAAAAAATGTCTGAGATGCATTAATATTATTCTTTATGTATGTTCATGGATGCTAATGTTACAGCATTATTGCCACAGCAGATGAGTGCATTTATTATGTTCCATCAATATATTATATCCAATAGTATGTAAAATAAATATAAGGAAAAATTGAATATTGGATTCGAAATATTGAGATGTGTATAAATAATCCACCTACTACGTGATTTCCCATACGATCTAACTCTTTTTTTAACACAACGGGAGGCGGCCTAGAATTTAAGGAAATGGGTGACATAAACGATATATTAAAAAGGGTCTGTCTTTATACTTGAAAAATAAACTTATTCTTATCACTGATGAACCTTTGAACATAATTATTTTCACACTTGATTCATTCAAAATCTTGATAAGCTTTCTTGATGTTTTAACAAAGAAGTCTTATTTTACATTGGAAACAGTAGTGGGCAAGATTTTCATATCCTTAGTTGCTCCGCCAAATATAAAACAATTAGCGAGAAAAAATCGAGAGAATTCTCGAACTATATAAGTATATAGTATACTAACTAACTAGTATAGAAGATTTTACTTTGCCCACCACTGTCTCAATTCTATTATTCAAGTGAAAACAAATGTAATTTGACTAGTTGTTTCTTCTTATTCGTCCCTCTGTTCGTTCCCTTAAATAACTTTCCTCCAATTCTTTTCTGTCTTCATCTATTCTTTATTATCTTTTATTTCATTTATTTTCTATGCAATCCAAACAAAAATATTAGTGGTACCTATCAACAATATTTATAAAATAAAATAAAATAAAAACTAAAATTTAGGAGATGTAAAAAACGTATGGTGCACGTAGAATAGATGAAAAAAGAAACCAAATCGACAAAATGTTTGACCATGACTATTTTTTGGGGAACCCAGCATGACATCTATATTTCCATATTTACAAGTCCGTTGGAATTAAACATTACGTTAAGTATATTACCATAGTACTGAGAAACATATTCGATTTGAAGCGAAAATGTGTATCATTCTAGTGTAGATAATTTGGGTATAACGAAAATAATGTTGTCTGTGTGGGATAGGCCCTCATGTACGAAAAAAAATCATCGACTGTATATATATAAGTTCCATGCTGTGACTCCTCAATATTATCAGTGAAAAAATTTGAATAAAAATTATTTACACACTGAGGGGAGGACACAAACGGGACAACAAAAAAATGAACAATCAGTGAAACAATTTTCCTAATAAAGTATCATAAAAATACTAATTTAATTTTTTTGTAGCCGTTGTAGCCCCCTTCGTTTTACATTGAAGTGATTGACCGAATATAATATCGATCCATTTTTCAACCCAATTCGATAGTTGAACTGTGAGGGAGTACAGTTGGTGTATTTTAATATTTGAAATTGATTGTAACTTCACAACTGAGCATATTTTCGAGTCAATGATTTTTTTCGGTCAAATATATAAAGAGAAACTTACCCTTGAAAGTAAAAAAGAGAAATTTAATGACAAGGAATAACACTTCCATTAGGTATGTGATATGGAAAACTATCATCTCGATTTCAGCATCACCATATTTGGAAGAAGTTGATTATTGACCGCTTAGTCTGGCCGCTTATCGCTTAATCTGAAAATAAAACGAAAAATTTATTAATTGATTTGTAAGAAACATATAATTGTGTAGTTAAAATCTACGATGTTAAAACCTACGATAAAATAATTAGCATTCCTAAGAATATAAAGTTATAAATATTTTAAAATTACCAATTAGAATCTTGTACAATCTCAACTTATTTGGAATCAGAAATAATATAAATAGCATGATAAAACAATCGTTTATTTAAGTAAATGCAGCCAAATTTATCTAATTAATTGACGAGGTATAAATAAACATTTATATTACAAAAAAAATCTTAATAGCTCTATATTGTGAGTCCCACGTTGGGCAACAAATATAAGTTAAGTTGAATCCCTGAAAAGTCTAATTACCCGTCTTAATTATATTATATTTTAACAACAAAAAAAGAAAAATTGAATCGTTCAATGAAAGTGAATATAATATTATCTTGTCTTCATTTCCCATCTTGTATTTCTTGACATTGTTTGCAATACACTTTCAATGGAGATTTTTGTTTGTTTATTTATATTTAATATTATTACAAACGAGAAGAAGTAATGAAGGGAAAAAAAACTTCATTAAAGTATAAAAATCAGTTTTTCTTTTCCGATAATAAATATAATATTATAACCGATAGGTAACAAAAGAGTATTATACATGCATATATATTTTTTTTAATAAAAGGCTATGTTCAGCGACCAGAAAAAAAAATTCTGAAGAATAATCTCATTAAGTCCACTTAAAAAAATATATAATAATAATAAAAGTAATCGCATATCTTTATTTATAAACCACTTATTCCCTTTATTAGCCACGAAAAATAGCCGCACGGTGCACTCTTTAACGAAACTTCCTTTTCGTGTAGTATGGCCACGGCTGAATAAAAAGAGAGCTCTTCAATCATTGAAGACGCAAAAAAAAATATTCCGCTGATTGTATTATTATTTTTCATTATTATTTATTATGATTCATGCTGCTTGATTCACTTATTCAATCAACCAAAATTGTACTGTTCACGTTAATATAAATAATATACCATATCTATGAAATCGTTCGATTACATCGTCAGGGTCATACAATTCCATAAACGAATTAGTTTCTTGCAGATAGGATCATCGGGGAAGTTTCATAATTTCTTAAATTGATCTACGGACTGGTATCTAGTATAAGTAATTCGCGCATGGCTACATAAATAGTGAAATATCAGGCAGTTGTTTCACCTCGGAAGAAACTTTATTAGATATTTCAATACAAAATCATCTATCCAAAGGAATGGCGTGCAAAGAAAAATACAGTGCTTCTCATTTGAATAGCCCTGTCATCTGTCATTGGTGGTAATATAAAATATTGAAAATTTTACTATAACATTATGTTTTTTTTACTTTCAAAAATAAAATGTATATTTATTTGAAATATAAACTCTAGTGATCCCTCTCTAATGAAAAGCCCTGTAGTTCATCCAACCATTCAGTGAACAAAATACAATATTGCATAGTTACGATGTGGAATAAAAAACCCCACATTATTATAGGCTAGGTTAGAATTGCCACCTGTTCTGTACACAAATTTATTGCTTCATCCACTTCATAATTTCCCAATCGACCATTAAAATATCTAGAAAATTGAATTTTCTACAAACAATAAATACAAACAAAAATGATTCATCAATCCACTCTAATTGTAATAATTCCCAACCCTATAAAAGTTGTCCAATACAAGAAAGAAACTGCACAGCATATTCAAATCAAATAATGAATTTTCTGATGCTGCCTTTCCATCATAATTATGGGCAGCATTTTTTAAATTAACCTTTTCGAATAATGGAAAAAACTTTAATTTAATTTGCGGAAAAAAATTGCATGTGGTCAGTATCTGCGTTTGTTTGAACGCAGAAAAAAATGGCATAAAATGAAATAATAAGAAAAATGATTTTTTATAGATATTTAAAAAACAACGGCCAAGTATATATACAAGTATATAATAGTTTCAAATATCAACATTGCTATAGGTAGGGTAGATTGGGGTAACATTGCATAACGTAAACGACATTTAAACATCGTTTCTATCTAGTAAATATGATTAGGCGGGAACCGTATTGCACCCCAATATACCCTAAGCATGATTGGTGTATCAAAATATATGTACATAAATGATGGTATAACATAATTGAAATAATCCGGTTTTTAATGTTTGTTCGCGTTTGTCCGCCACGGCTATGCATCATCATTATTATTAACTATTCTTCTTATACTTGCGTTTTCTTCAGAAGAAATAATTGTTTCGCGAGTGATATTGCAGATAAGAATATTATATACCTGTTTCCCTAGAAAAATATTTCTGAAACAATATCTGACAAGCCGAAAATAGTTCAATTAACTGGCATATATTGTATATTGTCAATACTGCTGTTTAGTATGGAACCTAGGGAGTTTAATTGTTAAAATATTGTCTACTGAGAATGGGTTCATTCAATTCAAAAATGTTCAGCTATTCACTTTTCCTGAGAGCTAAACATCGTTAATCTGTTAATTAGCAAATAAGTTTCAATGATTTTACCGCCGAATTATTTCATTTACTTTCGGATAATTCCTTTTTTAAAAAGAAATATATGCCGTCTTAAAGATTATGTTTTGGTAATTAATAAAAATTAAATTAAATGTTACTTTTGAATGTTCAATTCATTTTATCTGTGAGGACTAATACGAGGTCCTACCTGTTAGTGAATGATTTAAAATATGTATTTCCCATCCATCTAAAAATGTTGTGATCCATCCATTCCTCAATTTTATGCAAAACAATTTTAATGGCATAAATCATTTTGGGGGTCCGACTATAAAAAAAAAAACCGTCGAAAGGAATTCTAAATGGGACCTATTATATTGTTCTCTTGCCATGTTTTATTATTCTTTGTTCTTCTGAATTCCTTTTGGGTCAGCGATGTTGAAAAAACGAAATTTTTTTTCGTTTGCCCTAAATTCTTGAAAAAGAATTTTTTCCATAATACTCATTGTACAGGAGTCGTATGAATTGTTTACCACTCGGGTTCCGGTTATATTTAGACGACAAGAACAAGAAAAAGTAATAAATTTTAGATCATTTTGTTATTATAAAAATAAAACAAGAGGCTTCTTTTTTCTTGTTGATAAATTAAAATATTTCTTAGAATTTGTTCCCTACTTCGCAATGACAGGGTGACTAATTATTTTTCAGACTACCAACAACTCAACTCACGCGTATTTATAATTTAAAATTATTATTAAACAAGGTATAAGGAAATATATCAATAACGATATGCTCCCGTAATTTCATACCTGGAATTTTTTTTTTGGGGATTGTCCTTCAAAACACCCTATTCTTGGTCGGTTGAAACATAATCCCGTGGAGGATGTCGCGGTTTATGAATAATATATCCCTAATAATATACCATATTTATAATAATATAAAAAATAATATTCACTCGTTTTTGAAAAATATATTTTACGATTATGAAGAGATGCATTTCTGAAAAATTCATAGTCTATAAATTATGTTCAGAACTTGTGAGATTGATGATGTAACATGCATGGGGATACGTAACAAATTATATATAAATCTTGGCTAAAGGAAAACAACACATATCATCAGAATTATTATAATTCTTTTTTACTTCTGTGAAATTTCCATAAAAGCATTTACCTGTTCGATTTCACCTACCTGATGAACGTGTTTGTATACTTATGTCTCAATGTGTACGCCTTCATTAATCATATTCTCACCATACTTCATTGGCCTCAATTGTATTTTAATATAAGAATTCCTTTAGATATTTCAATAAATTGTCTTTTAAGAAAAGTACTACCGTCTTTTCATCATCGTCTATTATTATTGGGACTAATTTATTTGGAAAATGGGAGACGGTCTTATATAAGAAGTGCAGATTTTTCTAATCCGTACCTCATATATTAATTTATCTTGTCATTTTAAACGGTAGGTAGGCTATCAATAAAAGAACTGATTTGGGTTCCGATATTAAGTCAGACTTTTATTAGTTTCATCTATTCATTTATTTGTCTTAAAACCATTTCGAATTTTATGAGCTCAGCAACCATAAATCGTAAAAGTTTCCAAAAAGATAATTGACTAGTTAAAATATCAATTAGATATATCTGATAATTGATCGGCTTGCGTAATTTATGGTTTTCATGGTGATCGAAAGATTTCTTCGTTTTGCCTGTACGCTATTGTAAAGCAGATTTAACAAAGTAATTAGATAGGACATATACCCTGAGACCACTAGTATTTTATTTTATTGAAATAACTTCCGGTTTAAGATGCAATAATAGGGGGTTTCTTCCTCTATACCTAAAAATAATTAGTAAGAATTCCATACATTCACTCCGTCTCGTTTCATGTACTCATAAATTTTACAATGTTGACTCTTGGAATATACATTTTCTTATCTTGTTATAAAATATCATAAGATTTCGGTACTGTATGGTTAGCTCATCTTCAATCTTTGCTATTAACATAGTTTCTTGATTGTCTGTTAACATATCGCTTAGATAGATACAGTGGGAGTCTTAAATTTAGCTATTCTTTGGTAAACGAATACTACTATTAACTTCACCCTAACTAATTCCGGGAAAACAAATCATTTCAATTTTTTGATGTTGTTGATCAGATAAATTAAATATTCCATCTACCACTGATATTATAGTGTGAATGAAACAAGTCTTACTGCATCGAACAATAAAATTTTATTGCACATCCTCCTAACTATCTGGCATGGCTATGTAAATTAAAATGTTCATTAATTTTAATATCCGTGTAAGTTTTGTGAGTATGTTACACAAATAATAAGTCTTTGCACTTGAATAATTTTCTTGTTAAAATATTTTTCGTTGTGCAAATTAATTAAATTTACCGGTTGTGTACATTAATATAATGCAGATTTGTTTTATTATGGGGGGCATATACGGAATACAGAATCTGTATTAGAGATACAGTACAACAAATATGTCTGAAACAACAAGCTTTGAAATTAGGAAGGCGGTCATTCTACTCTATGTGCCTTTTATTTTTTTTATTTTGTATATTTGTTGGAAGCGGTTCATGATTAATATGTTTATTTACACTGGTTGTCCAATATCTGTCAACTATATCAGTTTGTCTAATTTTATGAACCGATTTTTCCTTCATTGGCAACCGTTTAAAAAGCGTTTGTAATTTTTTTGATTGACTGGATATGACTGAATGCGACAAATATAACCGAACGAAATACTATAAGAAATTAAAATAGAGAATTGGCACCGCTATTGAAATATCGTAACTTTTTCTTTGGAGCTATTTATAGTCCCGCTGGTGCAGAATAAATAATAATTTAAAATGTTTATTATTAAAAATAGAGAAATCTGTATATTTACTGATCATGAATGATGGACTATGCATAATTTTCCAATTATCTTTCTTTTTTACAATGATTCGGAAACCAC
>JANTOP010002974.1:0-18042 GCA_027564815.1 Symmerus nobilis
TTCCAATTTCATTGAAATTTATTTATCAGGAGATAAAGTAGATTTAATAATGACTAAAATAATATTTTAATTAAAAGCTTTGGATAAGGGTTTGGAAGTTTCTTAAAGCTCTTTCTAAAGGTTCGCCATCATTGCCCTACAACTTAAGATTTAGAATAACTCAAAAACTGGGAATCTTAAGACTAGTCCCATTTTGACAAATTTTGAATTTGAAAAATGAATTCTATGAATTTATTCTTCATCTTCATTTGTCTAGTACTGTATTAAAAAATTTCCTTTAAGTTTAAATGGTTGTATTGTACAGTGATTTTGTTGATGTAATAAATTAAAACCTTTTAAAAAATGCTTTAACCTTGTTGGTTCTGTATCTCCCCCAGCTCCATATATTTAAGTTTTTTTTTTTTTTATTATTTTTCTTCTTATTTCTTATTACCGAGGATTGGAAATTTTATTGTTAAATTATTTATTTTGCTTATTTGCTTAATTTTTCCTCTTTCCCGCGTCCAAGAAAATCGTCTCAGCTATTTATATAGACATAAGAACTGAGTGCGCATTTTGATAAGTGTAACATTTAAGGCTTATTGTTAGTAACGGTTTTTAGTAACGAAATTAGCAAATATTTTCATCTTAAGATTATAGGAAATATCTGAGAATATAAGATTATTCTTCTATCTAACAGTAGATATGTCAATTAATTACTAATTATTTTATTTAATTAATTGCCCTAATCGACTGTCTCAGAAAATAATTGATAAAAAGAGAATTGTACAATGTACATGTCGCATCAGCCTTGATTAATTGATTAATTTCAATAACAGAAAATCACTGCTATTTTTTTTAATATTATTTGAACAAAGTCATCAGAATTTCTCTTCAATTGATGGCTCAATCTGGAACAGGTCCGGAATATAATTTATTAGAAGTAAATCCCGATTTACTAGGATCCAAACTTAGAAAAGAGATTATGATTCTGGATTAGTTAAAAATAAATCTAAACGATATAGAATAATATTTTCACAAAAAGCGGCTAAGTTGCAAGGCATGAACAAAATTATCTAATAAAAATAAAAAATTAAAAAAATTAAATTAAATAACCAAAATGTAATTATCGAGAGTAAATATTTGGATTTGGATTAAGTCTCAAATAGGCGATAAAAAAATACAATATCTCGTATTAGTTTAATAATGGCCAATTTGCAGAAAAATTGTGCCAATAATAGCGGAAGGTGTTATTTTTATATCCAACTTAATTATCACTGATTTGGCGATTTTTAAGTGTGAATTTTCTTTAGCTACTTGCTATTCTGACATTTTTTCTCGGCCTATCCTAATGCCATGATGCTATTTCTATAAATATTTATCGAGTATAGTCTACATGGTTTGAAACATATACGTCTATTGGCAGTAACTTCACATTCATTACCTTCTTCTTTCTCAGATTTTCTCAGATTTTACCAGACTTACCCAAATGGAAAATCCAACCTTTTGCATTTCTTTCATTTCATTTTTAATTTCCTGATATTTAAGATTTTTCCCGACTTGACCTGACATTTTAGCGATTAATTTCTGAATTCCCAGACTATAGCCCGACTTCTATAGATTATTTTTTATCTTTCACTTTGTATATTTGGGAAAAGAGAACGGAAAGAGTTTTAATGGTTAAATTATCGAAAAAGATTATTCAACGTCGGTCATAGTCGGTGAAAGCTCGATATCTGTCTATTTTTTTGGTCCCAGTCCATTTTCCAGATATTTTTCGATTTTGTATCGATCGAATTTACAATTTCTGACATTATGACTTTCCTATCTTGTCTATCGATTTTTCCTTTAATTTATCGAATCCCCATATGTAGTTTCCTATGAGTTTACATGACTTCGTCCAGTAAAGTACAGTCAACATCTCCTTAAAATATACCGATTTGAATATCGCACACATAATGATACACAGAAAGTTTATAAATTAGTTGTGGAAAAATGAAAAATATCAAAATTAAACTTTTGGTTCAAGAGCTTTGTAAAAACTTAAAAGCTCCCAGAAAGCTTTATTTTTCCGAACCATGTTTTGTACGTTTTAAATTCTATTTTCTATCCAAATCACGATTCATTAACAAAATTTCCAATTTTCCCAAAAAAAGCTTCAATAATCTTGAAAGCTCATTGGAAACTTAAAATTAAAGTTTCTTTTTATATAATTTGGAATCGAATTTTTATCCCATTCATTAAATTTAATTGAAATATAGAATTTTCGCAGAAAGCTTATCCAAACTATTAAAAGCGCAACGAAAGCTCTATGTTTCGAACTAACCTTTTTTACGTTTAAAATTCTATTTTCTATCCAGATAACGGCCCTTTAACGAAATATCCACTTTTCCCAAATTTAAGCTTTAAAAATTTCGAAAGCTCATTGAAAGCTTAAAAATAAAATTTTATTTCATATAAAATTGGAATCTAATTTTTATTGGATTCATTAAATTTAGATAAATTACGTAATTATCGCTAGGACACTTTTTCAATCCATTGTAAGTTCAAAGAAAGCAGAATCTGCAGAGAAACTTTAAGTTTTGAATCAAATATTTATACATTTTGAAATATAATTTTAATTCGTATTATTAAATTTTAATAAAATCTGAAATTTTCCTACAAAAGCTTCAAAAAAGCTTGAAAGCTCAAGGAATGCTTTGAGTTTCGGACATAATTTTATTCGTATTGACACATATTCAATTCGTATTTTCTGTCGACGGGCTAATAATGTCCTATTTTCTCTCCTAGATTGTATGACCCATATTGCTGTAAAGCTTAAATAAAATGAAAGCCAATTTAATTAATGAATTAACTAAAATAAAATGAATGAAATAAAATAAATACAATAAATTAAATTAAATGTTGAAATAAAATTAAAGAAGCAAGAAGAATAAAAAATAAATATAAAATAAATGAAGTTGATATAATAAATCAAATTAACGTAAATAATATAATTGAGGTAATAAACGGAGATATAACTGATAGCTACAGAGTCGAACTCAACAAAAGAAATCTGGGCGTAATTATCTGGGCTACATAATCTATAGAAGAAAGACAAGGATGTCAGATACACCATCGCTTATAATAACCAGAAGAAGAACGCTAGAATTCGCCAACAAAATCAGAATTTTAAATAATGTTTCAGAGATGTTTCGTTGTTTCCATGGGTTGATATGAAATGTGCCCAATATGTATCAAATACTTGTCGTCAATATCTGTAACCATAATCAATTAATAATTAAGTACATTTATTTTAAGTATTAATTTGCCTTTTATTTATTTAGAAAATATCATAGGAATAGCATTTGTGAATGGAAAACCCCACATGTCCCCAGACTGTTCCGATTATAAAATGGTAATTTTTAGCCTCTGCTTTGAGAGCTAATTTAAATGAGATTCAATGAAGGCAGCAATTTAAATAAATTTCAAATGGTTTATTGTATTCGGAATCCCAAATTGTAAGGGTTTATTGAACACACGTCAGTTGTTATAAAAAATTTGTTAAGTCGAAATATCCTTAAAGTGCCCACACATGATACCTTTCCTAGAATATTCTTCAGAGCCAAGAAGCCAATAAAAGTTTACACTGGCAAGGGAGTGCAAATCGGTGCTGCATATTTTGAGGTCATCCTACAAAAATCGAGGAACGCTGAATTCTTATAGAAGAATTCAACCGATTCTTATGAAATTTGGCACACGTCTTCTCTTTAGTATTAACTTCTAATTGAACCTCAAAAATGCCAAAAAAAATTTTCAAAAATTACCATTTTTGACCCAAAAACCATCGAAAAAAGGGTGAAAATCGGACTTTTTTTTCTGAGGCGTGCCAATTTACGATTTTTTGACTTTTCTGTTTTTTTATTGGTTCAACTAGAAGATACATGTTTTATGAACACGCTCAAACCAAAATTTTTTATTTCAGATAGCTGTAACAGAAGTTAAGAATACCGCCGATTTGTTGCCTTTCTCCGCGAGGCTTTCGGGAGATTAATTACTACGGCGGCCATTTTGTAAAAATAATAAAAATCTGATTCTTGTATTTTAATTAATAATGAATGAATGAACATACTGAATTTAAAAACGATTCATTTATTCCTTCCCTATTAAATAAGCCTCTGAAAAACGATCAAAATTCAGGCGGTTACATTCAGACGGTTTCCCTTAAGGAAATTTGATCAAAAAAGGGCACAAATGAACGTAAGATTGCTAATCAGACATTTTTTTTGCCAAAATTATGAAATTAGTGTTTAGTTTACCTCATTAAGTATTCAGAAAGAATTGTTGAATCGAGCGAAATTTTTTTCAAATTTTGGTGGGTAAAAAGGAGCAAAAATTAACTGAAAATTGTAGGAAAATCATGAATTAAATAAAAGCTCCTAACTCGCTCAGATAATTTTT
The DNA here is from genome assembly GCA_027564815.1 of Symmerus nobilis. NCBI lineage: Eukaryota > Metazoa > Arthropoda > Insecta > Diptera > Mycetophilidae > Symmerus > Symmerus nobilis. The sequence goes on from JANTOP010002974.1 coordinate 4,420, forward strand.
TTTTCCAAAATCTTGAAATTTGTATTTAGTTTTCATCTCATCAAGTATTCAGGAAATAATTTGCAGCCAAATCCAATCTTGATTTTCTTTTAAAAAATTTTTTATTTCAAAATTTTGACCAAAAAGAGTAAGAAATAATTACCTGAAGAATTTAAATAAAAATTTTGAATTTTTGTAAAACTCGCACCACGCTCAGAAACTTTTTTTTTACAAACTCCCAGAATTTGTATTTTACTTTATCTGAAATTGTATTCAGAAAAAATTGTTTAAATTATTTTAATTATTGAATTTAATTTAAAAAAACAGATGAAAAAATGTACAGCAAATGTAGAAAAAATATTGTTTAAATTTGAAATAAAAATGGGGAAAAACTTTACAGATTATTAGCAACAATTTATGAAAATTTACCAAATTATTAGAAAGCTAAATTTAAAAAAATTTACATTTTATTTCTAAGAAAATCAAAAAGTTTTAGATACAGAAATTGCTTATAGAATTTCTAAAATTCCAAAAAGTATTAGATAACTTAAATTAGCTGCTTGGTTTTTCTTAGAAAATTATATTGATATTTTGGGAGCTTTCAAATATGTTCTTGAAGCTTTCAAATTTTTACAGTTTCTGGAACTTTTTAAGAAACATTGTAGAATTTTCTTGCATTTTATTTATATATTGGAGCTTCTAGGAGCTTTAAGATCCTAAGTTTCTTTGAGATTTTGAAGGCATACTTAAATTTTTATGAAGGTTTTTGAGTTATTGAACAGTTTTGGAAGAGGTTTTGGTAGATATTTTTCAAATCATTAAAAAGAGTAATTTTAAATTTTGATTCATAAATTGAATTTAGCAAGTAAATTTTGCCATATTTTTCTACAGAAAATGTTGGTGATTTTCATTCTGAAATTCTGAACTACATTGGATTTGGATTTTTCAATTTTCCAATCGATTTTCGACTTTTTCGCTTAAAAAATATCTACACCTACAATACCACCGAAAATTCTTACATTTAATCTGACAGAAAAGTGGTCAAAAATCCGTAATCTAAGTCCCTAATTTCTGAGCTTTCAAAAAGGGTTTATAGAAATCCGATAGTTTCATACTATTTTTTTTTTAAATTTACCCAAATAATCTACAAGAATTGTGAATAGCCAACGCTATTTTGTGTAACCCAGTCAATATAACTTTGACATAAATTTAAAAATTGAAAATGATTTTTCCCGAAAAAACTTTAAAAGTGGAAAAGATGTAGATTACATTACTACTTAAAATAATAATCTAACATCTGGCAATTAGCAGATTTGTATTTAGAATTATGTTACAAAGGACATCGATGACCTAAAAATTGTATTAGAATATCAATAATGGATTTTAAAAAGCTCATAACTGGCTCAAAAAAATATCTATTTACCAATTAGCCTCAAATTAGATTTTTATTACCTCATCGGGTATTCAGAAAAAACGTTCAAAATTTTATTCAAGAAAAGAGCAAGAAAATGAACTGAAGATTTTTATAGAAAATCGAGGATTTTTTAAAACTTTGTCTATCGATTAGAGAATTTTTTTTTTCCAAAATTCTGAAATGAGCTTTGGTTTACTTCAATTTCAAAATTTCAACAGATTGCCGTAACCTTTTTTTGTATTCCTTTCGAACACATGGAAGTGGAGTTGCGCAAAATTACATTTAATTTACACACAGTCTGGAAATTTAGGAAATTTACCAGAGAGTTATTCGAATAATTGCGTTCAATTGATAGATTTTAATGAAATAAATTCTGTGATACCGCGAATTATCTATCTGTTTCCCCTTCCTAGTAATTGCTTCCCATAAATGATGGAACAGCGAGAGTCAAATGACGAGAATTGCCCAATCATACGAACAACAGACGACAGCCGTACGAAAGATTTTATCGATGAGGAATTGACGGAATCGACCACATTAATACCAAATCAACTAGTTGATCGTAATGTGGATGGGGATTCGGATATAGGGGATGTATCGACAGTTGATGAGACTGCCGGATGTGTTCATTACAAAAGAAGTGCCAAATTTGTAGTAAGTTTTCCGTTAAATTTCATTTTTTTACTCACCCCACCTCCGAACTTTAAGGTTAATTCATTTGATAAATGATCATTGGAATTGAATAAAAATTCGAGATTTCGAATCTATAAAATTGAGCAAATAAAATCTTTTAATTTAATTTCTTTCCGCCAGACGCCATGTTGCGGTAAATTTTATAAATGCCGATATTGTCATGACGAGAAGGAGGATCATCATTTCGATCGTAAAACATTAACCGAATTGATATGTTCGAAATGTGATACAAGGCAAAAGGTGCAAGCAGATTGTGAAAAATGTGGCGTCCGATTCGGAAAGGTTCCATCTCCTTACCCCATTACCAATGATTTATAAATAATTCTTTTCGTTTTATTTTTAGTACACCTGCTTGGTCTGTAATTTGTTCGATGACGAAGACAAGGATCAATATCATTGCGATGAATGTGGTATATGTCGAGTGGGTGGCCGTGACAATTTCTTCCATTGTGAAGTTTGTAACATGTGCTTACCGATCGATTTGAAAACGAATGGGCACAAAGTGAGTTGGGATGAGGGTGTCTTTTTTTAGAAAATTGTATTTTTTATTCATTTAATTAAAAAGTGTGTAGAAAATATATCCCGATCAAATTGTCCGGTTTGTTTGGGTGACATACATACGTCAAGGTATCCATGTCAGATACCAGATTGTGGTCATTTACTACATAAAACATGTTTCGATCAGTTGGTAATATTTCGAATTCGAATATATCACGTTCGAATTGATGACGTATTTTTTTACAGTTAGCATCTGGCCATTATGCCTGTCCCACCTGTCAAGCATCAATGATTGACATGACGAAATTATGGGACTATTTAGATTCGCAAGCCGTAAAAATTCCCATCCCCGAATCATATCAAAAATGTCGATTGAATATTTTTTGTAATGATTGTTACAAGGTAACCGGAATAAAGCTCGGCCATTTTAATTTATTGCTAGTAATATTATTTTTATTATGTTTAGCAATCAACCGTTAAATTTCACTTTGTCGGTTTGAAATGTGCATTTTGTGGCGGTTACAATACCTCACAAAATATTAAAAAACGATCTTGGGCCGATAATCCATCCACATCGGCTTAAAACCTCGGCTCAAATAAAATCAAATCTCAATGAGATTGGAGAATCTCATAAAATGGTAGCTATGCAACGAATAAACAAAATGGTGTCGTGATACAAATTATACAAATTGCAACAAAAGACAGAGATGGCGTGACCAAATAATAAGAAAATGAATATCGAATAGAAATAATCGGATCATTCCTATAAAATGAAATTATATATATACATATTATTAAATAGAAATTAAATTAGAAATTTGTTAAATATTTTTAAATTGAGACAAATCAAACAGAATTAATTAAACAATATACTTTATTATTATTGCATGTTTAACAATAAATTTTAATTAGATTATTTTAGAAGAATTTTTATTTTTATTAGATTTAAACAGAATCAAGAAAATGCTAAGAAACACACTGAAATCTCAAATTAAAAGAAAATTATATTTTTGCTGATTAATTAATTCAATTAAATAATACATTCCAATTATTTTATGAATATTTATGAAAGAAAAAATATACTTTTAGAAAAAAAAATTACATTTTATTGAAATAAATATATATTTTAAAAATAATTGAATTATTTTTATTAAAAATTTGTAATTCACTCATTAAAAAAAATTAAGGGATAAGAACGCATAAGAAAAAATTCCGAATATTTTCTAAACGTCAAAAATTCGGATTTACCAACATTTGGAAATGTTATAAAAATCAGATAAAAATTCCTGAAACATTTTTTATGAAAATTTAGAAATTAGCTAAAATCCAGTACATTTTATAAAAATTCGTTTAATTTCAGAAAGTTTTTTGATCGTTTTTATCAAAATTTTAAACAAAACTCTCTCGATTTGACACAAAGTTTTTCTCTAAACATTTGATGAGATAAAATAAAAACTAATTTCAGGATTTTGGAGAAAACGAATCTCTCTAAAAAACTCTAAGGAAGTTACCGAGTTTTTAAAAAATTCATGATGTTCTTTAGTTCATTTTCTAGCTAATTTCTTAATAAAAATGTCTAAAAAGAAAATTTGCTCAATTAGGCTGAAAGTTTGAATTTTATGAATGTTTGATGAGGTAAGTTAAAAGCTAATTTCAGGGTTTTAAAAAAACCAAATTCTCTGGCCGAGTTATGATCTTTTAAAAATATCCGTGATCATCTTCAATTAATTTCCTCTATTTTCGTTCAAAATTTTTTAAATATTTTTTTTAAAAAAAATTTCCTCTAAATATTTTTCTGAACAGTCGATGGATGAGGTAAATTAAAAACTAATTTCAAGATTTTTAAACATTATTTAAATCAGTTATGATGCGAAAATAAATGATTGATTTTCTAGGTCATTTCTTAGGTAAGGGGATGGTTTCGGTGAAAATGTTCGGATAAATCGATTTCTTTTTTTTACATTACATGAAATCTATAAGTATCTAGTTTCTAGTATATGTGAACTACTCGAAACAAGATTTTTCAAATCTGCGAAGAGTCTAGCTTCTGAACCATTCAACCAATTTACTTCTTTCTTTGCCCCAGTAAAGTAAACAATTTTCTCCATGGGATAATCCTACAACATGATAAAATTGTCAACATTAAAGATTTTTTGCAGAGGGCCAAAGTTAAAAAATATTGGGAAAAATCACTTTTTTTTCAAATTACCGCGACAAACTTTTTTGAGTTTTTTATATTTTATAAGTATATCCCATTTTTCATAATGTTCTCTTGATGGCTAGCTTTTTCTCATGTATCTAGATTACGATTTGATAATAAAAACGAGACCTCTAAGTCACAACAGGTGCTCAAATAAAATTTTTAAAGTTTATGTAATTTACGGCCAATTATACCGAAACCTCACCTTAATCCAAGGCCTTGAATCGAAATCTAAAAAAGTAGGAAAATGACCGAATGCTAAATCTTGTTTTATATAGAAATCTATTCTACATCTTTTTTACTTCTAGAGTTTTTCCCGGAAAAATCATTTCTCATTTTTTAATTGATGATAAAGTCATGTTTTCAATAAGGTATAAAATTATCATATTTCTCCAAATTATTCGCCAAATCTTTTGCAAACCTATTGGGCTCCTGACTAACAATCAATTTTCAGATGAAACAGGAGACTAGATTTGTATCAATATGTCTACCGTACCCACTTAAAAATTAATTACAATAATTAAATCAATTTTGTACAATAACTTTTTATTATTATTACATTACTTTTTCATTTAAATTAATTTATCCGTAATACAAAGTAATTTAGATGGATATTTCATTTTCATCTTTCTAATTTATAACCAAAATCTTATAAAAATTAAATTTCATTTAGCGTGTTTTATGAAAAAATCAAAATTCTAAATTAACTGAAATAATAAAAATCCTATCCTCATGATGCCATCTCAATATCCTGATCTGGATCGTGACGACTTCGAAAAGCTATACAACTTATCCCGATCGAGCTTCTCATGTGAACGTTCTCGTGAATACGGGGATTTTTCCTGCAAAATACCAAAAAAAATGAGATACAATTTTTAGTAGGTCCCAGCCGAGAAAAACAATCCCAAAAAAAAATAAACCAACAAAAAAAAATCAGATAAGCGATTAAAAAAACAAATTGAAATGATTATCAAATAAATAATTAAATAATTAAAATTAACCGATCCATAAAAAATTATAAAAGGATTAGGATAAAGGGATAGGAAATTCAGGAGATATTTTTGTTCTTAATTTAATTTCTTTTTTTTTTCTTGCATGAAAATTATACCTTTTCTTTCATTCAAAAACACTAGACTTTATTTGGACAGTTTTTAAAGAGGAGGCTGACCATTTCACTAGAACAATTTGGACTCGATCTCGACACCATCGATTTTTTAAAGTCAACTTTTCTTTCTTAATTTTCTTATCTCTTTTTCTAAAAGAAAAAAGTCCACACAATTTTCACTTTTCATTAATTTTCTAATAAAGTCAATAAATTTGTTAGCTTTTCTTCAAAACACTTATTCACAAATGTATCGCCTGCTCCATCCGATGTCCCCCGCAAATCTTCCGAACAAAAACGTATTCTATATTCTGTATCCATAAAGATTCGTCATCGTGAGTTGGTTTCAGATCCATGGTCCCCGAAATAACCGAATTCTTTAAATATTGAATCTTCCTTCTGATGTCTTTCGTTTATACGTCGTCGACGTACTGGTTCGATTATGTAATTCAGTGTTTATTGGCTTTCGTTTCGATCCGTAATCCGTTTCTATTAAAGTCCCGATCATCTTAATAGTTTACCCGAAAATATTTATCTACTCCTGATTCGATCTCATAAACTTATCATTGCGTAAGTGAAATTATTCCTTTTCACGAACATACATCCGTTTATTTTCGTCATTTTTCGGTGGAGAATTCGTACCATAAAATCAGTCTAATTCGGTATCATTATGTTTCCCTATTTCCATCTTCTCGAATTTGATCATTTTGTTAATTATGCTCTGTACGTTCCCGTCTAAATTAACCATTCGGTCAGCTTTTCAATACTTTCCTCCTAACCTCTCGTTCTATTGTCCGACGAGTAATCGGCGTTTTTTAAATTATATCAACAGAATTGGGTGGTCTGATACTCTATTGCTGAACGGGTTTGGCTGAACTTCTAAGTCGACTAACGTTTTTTATTATTATCGATATTCGCCATTGATCAAAACATTGTTTTCTTTCATTTATCATCGGTGCTGGTAGTTGTTTTTCAATCCAATCAATCCTATCTGCTCCAATATGACGTCAGTAATTTATTTCATCGATCTAACTCGTCCCATAATATTTCAAATCGATTTTGTTCAGTTAATCTCATTAATTGATGTGAAAAATGTTGTCTCAAACCATTGATTTTTTGGATCAATCCGTAAAGCTTTCCGTCCCATAATCGTTTTGTATAAATCAGTTGATTAAAAAGAAATTCCGCTAAACGACAGATAACAAATCAACCGTTCGTTGAGACATCACTTTTTGTGTCCGTTAATATCCCTATGTTCGAATGAAGTAGGTTTTTCCGAAAACCGGATGGTTCCTCATAGGAAATGATCCACACATTTAATTGAATATCGTCCAATATAAAACCATGGAAATTCAAATCATCCGATAGAGAGATTGTCCGTCTGATTTAAGTCCATCGGATTAAGTCTAGTGAAACATTTTGTTTTTTTATATTTATTCTACCAGCTCTACCCCAAAATAGATAAACTCTTTCATTTAAATTTCCTATACAATTAAGTAGATCTAAAAAGGATTTTGAAAAATTGGCGTGGCCACGTCCCATCCAACCAATGACACTTACTCTGATATTGTAATGTTTATCGCGTGCATCGTCTTCACCATTTAAGGCTACAAAAGATTAATTGTGTCTCAATTTTGAAAATAATAAAATAAATCGAAAACCTACTTTTATCCTCCTCCTTTCGTCGTTTCTGTTCCAATGATAACAAAGCTTCCTCCGTTAACCGATCCTAAAAAGAAAATGATTCAGAAACAATTCCAGCGAATCGATAGATTTGATTCTCACCCGTTTCCGTCCAGTTTTCTTTTCCTTCCTGCCATCACCATCATCCGTTGATGATTTGTCCCGTTTCTCCTTCGATTTCGAGGATTTCGCCTCTTTCCGTATCTCCTCCAAAAATTGTTCGTCCGACTTCTAGAAATTGTCGTTTTTATTTTCTCTTATTAATTATTTAAACCTGGATCCGATTCCGATTATTAAATAGAAATTATTTATTTTATATTCACCTTAACCGACGATGATAAATCAATTTTGCGTCGTTTCGTATCTAGAAAATTGAAGAAATGTTATTTCTTGAAGGAGGCAGATCAAAAAGATAAGACAAACAGATTCGAACCTCGATCATGTTCCGGTGACTCTTGGGTCCGATGTAAATTCGATCCATGACTTGAATTTGATATCGAACTTAAATCTCGATCGCGATTATCAATATAAATGGGCGATGAGGGTGTATACTTCGGCGATGTGGGTGTATACATCGGTGCATCGTACATCGGTGATAGATGAGGTGAAACGATCGCTTTGCGATCCCGCCGCTTCTCCTTATCTCGCTTTCTACTGTCCGAATCCTCCTTTTCCCGTGCACGTTCCTCCTTCTTCGATTCACGTGATCGCTCCTTTGCTGATACACTGTCCGCTCGCGATTCAGATTTCACGACTTGCGTTGACTCCTTTTTCGTTGATGCCGAATCTTTTGGAACGGTTGCTGAACTATTCAATATTTGAATCGGTTTTGCATACACTTTCTTCTCGGGACGATCTGATAGTTCCTTCTTTTCTGAAAGGGGACAGTTTCGTTCAGATTTATATATATTAAATGAATAACAAAATTTGCATTTCAAAATCCCCTAACAAAATCTATAATTTCCCTGTTTCGACTGAAAGATATATTAAACTTTGAAATGGCGAAATGGATTTAAAAACAAGTCCCAACCTACCTTGTCCAGTTGATCCATTCACCGGTTTCACATCCCCTACCGTCTCCTTGCTGGCTGGTTTATCAGATATTAAGTGAAATTCACCCTCCTTCTTCATATCACCCGATTTCGCTTTCAACTGTCCAATATAACTCGAAGCCAAAACGAATAGATCCTGTCGCTGATTCCGTTCCTCCTCACGCACCTTTTCCACCTTCTTCTCAATGATTTGTGCCGGTTTGACGAGCATCGGAAAGTATGGTAGTATTCGCATTAAAATGATTAACGCATTACGGATTTGCATGTAATCTTTTGAGTCCAAACAGAAAACCATCGCCTTCGTTATCTTGTAGTGCCATTTATGACAAACGTGCCGATAATTTTCATAACCGACAATTTTCATATCGTCACTCGTCTCCGAAAATTGATTGCTAACACGAAATTTCGTTACGAAACCGGGATAGTTGGCGCATTCCCGATTGAAAACGGTCGGATTTGAATGCCATTTCATGACCGTCTCCAACATAGCACATAAAAATCGACCGTATCGGGTCGCCTCATTCTCGGTGAACGATGTCACCGAATAGGTGATATCGCAAAATATTCGATCGTAACAGAGTAGGGTGGAGAAATTCACCGTTTTCAGGGTGTGAATGGTGTGTACGAATTTCGCACAATAGACGGCATCGAGAGCGGTGAATGTGCACCGGGGAAATAGACATAATTGTAGGAATTGGGTGATCGTATCATTTTTTGCCGATTTAGCGGATCGGGATAGAAACCATAAATCTTTCTCCTCCTTTAAGCGATGCAATATTTTATCAACGTGCTCCTGCTGCTTCTTCCGTTCGTCCTGCAACTTATCGATCAAGACTAAATATCGCTCCTGTTCCTTACGACCCTTCGATCCATTTATCTCCTTCGAATCCAAAGCGGCTAATGAGGATTGCTTCAATTTATTCACCTCCTTCTGGTAACTGTCAACCGGTACCTGAAGATCACACATACCTAACGACCAGAAGGTGACTAAAAATTGAGGACTTATGTCATCCCAAACTTTTGGTGAATGCAACGGACGAACTGATTGTACAATTGGTGCTATTATATGAGCCGTTGCTTCAAGATATTTCTCCAATTTCTGACCGGTCGTTAGCTTCTTAACATTCGGATCGGATTTTCGGAGTTGATCGTATTTTTGCTGGTTGTGGAAGGAAGATTAGTGACCAGAGTGAAAAGTGTGTTGTTAAATTAAGAAAGAAAGAAAAGATCGATCCTCTTACATTTATTTGATGTGTGAACATTGGACGCGCCAAAAAGAAGGCAACATCCGAATGGATGTGATACTCCTGCAGCATACTGTGAATCGATGGTAGCCGGTCAACGTACTCGTCCACCGAATACGTGGACCCCAAAAATGTACCAAACTGGACAAGCGTATCCTGACACTGGTCGTACAATTTTCCGACCAATTTTAAATGATTATTTGCTGTTTCACGATAGATTACGCAGTGCTTTTGTTGGGCCATCAGCAAACATAATGCAACGGATAAATCGTTACTTGCAAGCGCATCCTTTAACCGCTGTGATGATTTTTTGGTGTTGCGAACTTGACTAAAATAGCCGGCCTGCAAAAACACACATTTATTATCAGCCGATTAAAGATTTGTTGGTGATTCATTAGGATTTAGAATAATTTATTAAGTAAGGAAGGATATTTAGATATAAAGAAATATTTTTTAATTATCTAGATCAGGGATGCCCTGCACCTGGCACCAAGGGCATTTTTTGCCCCCATATAAAAATTAAAATGGGATTTTGAATTCACAGAAAACCGTAAGATCATAAAATGTAAAACTCATTTCACGTAAATATGGCCTAAGAAGAAAAGACTAGTTTTCAATATTATTGAGTCAACCCATCCTAATCTACGAAGCGCATATCTGATAAACCTCTTTTGAATCCTCTCTATGTCCGACATATGACAGTTATATTGCGGTGACCATACAACACTGCAATATTCCAAGTGTGTTCGGACAATGGAGCAGTAAAGGCTTTTAAGCGTGTATGGATCTCTAAAATGCATAACAAACCTCATAACAAATCCGAGGACTGAAAACGACTTTGAAACTACGTGATGATAGCTTTTCATCGAATAAAACACCAAGATCGCGATATTCGTGAAAAGGTTCGCGTTTTCGATGAAAGTTAACAAAAACACATTTCTTGATATTAAGTCCCAAGTTGTTCTCATAACACCAATGTGACAACGAATCGATGTCCTGTTGTAACAAATTACAGTCTTTATGTTACATGCTCCTTATCGAAGAATATACTTGTATATTCAAGTCGTTACCATAAATCAGACAATTGCTGTATCTGATCTTCTTCGGAATATCATTAACGAATAAAAGATATAAAAGTGGCCCCAAATGACTACCCTGTGGGACACCTGATCTAACTCGTAATTTTTCGGATTCATTACTGCGTACCTTTACCAATTGAGAGCGATTACTAAGATACGATTCAATTCAATCAATTAAGGATGAGTCTACACTCACAGAGCTTAATTTCCGAATCAAGATTCTGTGATGAACTCTGTCAAAACCCTTACACATGTCTGTATAGTAGTAAACTGAGTTAAGCTGGTAGCGGTTGACCGACCTTTTATAAATCCATGTTCAGACTGTGATATTATGTATCTCACATGACAGGATAGAATATTACAAACTAAGGACTCAAAAAACATACCCAAGGTGGGAAGTATTGATATACCCCTATAGTTTGAAATATCATTTCTCGAACCCGATTTAGGAATTGGGGTTACGTGTGATAGTTTCCATTGAGCTGGAAGACACTAGTCAATAATGAATTATTAAATAGTAAGCACGAAGGAACCGCTAGTGAATCGGAGCTTCGTCGAACAAACATCGGTGAAACATAATCAGGTCCGCTTCCTTACTGCTTTCGGAATGTAGTATACCGCAGATAATCATTACGATTTCTCGTTTTGCAATATCTGCGATAGGCAGCATTCTTTCAATTCCGTAGGTTGGCCAGAGGTTTCGAATAGCAATGAGGGCGGTTATTAGATATAATACGCCTCTAAGGAACGAAGTTCTCAAACCCGGTCAATAGAAGACCGTAAAAAACGTCAACCAATTTATCAACATTATAGTTGGGGTTCAAAAGACAAGACCAATTAATACTATTGAAGTAGTGATTGAGTCCCTCAAAGTCAGCGTTAAATTACATTAGTTAAATACATATTTGGGAATATCCGGGACCGCCGAAAATTGAGAAAAGAAATTTTCTATCTTATCTGTGTTTTACTGTTTTCCTTGTCGATAATATGAGGATTAAGCCTACTGGAGAAACCAAGTCAAAGAAAACGCTCCTTGTACTCTACCTTGAAGGCAGTGAGGAAAGGAGTACAAATTTCAAGAGAAATTTTGAGATTCTGACTATGAATTGAATTATTGTCGAAATAGCTAATTGTACGGAAAAAAGATATGAATGTTTTTTGTAGGCAATTTTAAGAGCTACTAATTTGATCTCTTGTGCTTTTCCCGTAAAAGTAACAGATAACAACATATTCACGAGAAATGAATTTCCCTTAGACTAAAATTAGACTATTAATTTAATCTAGGCACTGCAATGTAAGAAAGACTCATCTATAAAAAAGTTTTATTGTGCAAAATAATAAAAGTAATTCACAATTTTTAATCTTAATCTTATTACGAGAACCGTTCAATTGATTTCTATATATTTTTTCGAGTCTGTAGGTAATTTCACAACAATAAAATTATTCAAATTCGTCAGCCGAAGATTCTCAATATTTTTTTTATAGATGCGAATGCATCGATGAATGCGTCGATAAGTTTTATATCGATAGCTGGTACATTTGCAGCCTCATTTTTGCACACATTGCAAACAATTTTCCTGGCTCTTCCGATTTTTTTTTCGAATTTTCTAATTTTCCCTGCATTTTACGATCTATCCCCGATTTGTCTACATTTATTCTTTAAATTTCCTGAATTTGTCCATTTTTTTCCAATTTCTTCGACTCTTCTGACAGTAATCAATCTCCCGAATTGTTATGACCTGTCTGGAATTTTCCCCGAATTTTCCGGGGATTATCAGTGAATTTTCCTCTAATTTTCCACATTTTTCTCGATCTTTTCGGCATATTATCGATTTTAGTTTGTTGCATTCACAAATTCATTGTAACAGTTTCACCTCAAATGGCGTTTAATTTATCCCTGGAATAAATCTTTTATCATGAACACCATTTGAGGTAAATCTGTTAAGGCCTGTTTTTTTTATTAAAGTTCGCCACGAAATATTTCGTTGATATAGAACGGACAATTTCGTTCTAATTCAACGAATTATTTCGTTACGAAATTTCGTCTAGTGAGTGGTTTCTGTAGAAAATAAAATAATATGATTTGACATTGTTTAATAATGGAACCTATTTTCAAATAAACAAAAATAATAAATTTTCCTAATAATGGACGCTGTTATGAGTTTTGTTGCGGCTACAATTATAGAAGAGGAGCAAGATGATGACGATGAGCTGGCTTTACTAGAAATATGTACAACAACAATAGAATAGTTAAATAAATAGAAAACAACGCTTCTTTGGACATGTTTCTAAATAGAATAGAAGAAGGTGCTGTATATAATTACCGTCATTGCAGAGCAAGAAGAACGACAGAAAATACTTTTGGAATAATGAGTCAGTATTTCAGAATCTACTTCACACCAATCGCCGTAAAAAAAACAGATACTATAGAGCAATGTTTCACAAAGTGGGGTACGCGAAAAAATATTAAGGGTACGTCAGAGTTGCGTGGCGTCTAATGAGCAGAAGGCACAGAGCACAAGTACTAAAATATGGGCCTGCTACACAGACAAATCAATAACAAACTTTTATTTCATTAAATTACTAAAAGCCCGTAAATACATAATAGGAGTTTGAATAAGTTCGTGCGGTTTTTTTCCGAAATTTGAAGCTTTATTGACGAAAAATGGTTACAAATTT
>JANTOP010002985.1:0-18040 GCA_027564815.1 Symmerus nobilis
GGGGGGGTGGTTTTCTCATAGGATAGGTAAGCAATGTAATCAAAGGCCTAGATGATTCTTATGTAACTTTTTCTCATATCATACCTTCTTATACGTATAACTCATGTAACATATTCTCCCCATAACCTTTTAACTAAGTGTACGCTTGATTTTGTTTAGTATCCTTACATTTTCCGATGTCGACGAGATAGAAAATCTATTTTTCCAGTGACAGTAAATAACATTCCCTTTTCGCATATAACAAAGGAATCACCTTAAACTTTACCATACACAATTTGTGCTTTAAATTACCTCATACAAAGACAATACATATAGTAGGCAGGGACTTCGGAAAATGTTTAGGTAAGCAATTTAAAGTAAGAGGTACTTAATGCATATTTAAGATATCCCACTCATAACTAACGTTTTGTAACTATCAATCAATCCAATCAAATTTTCAATTCGTTGAAATTTCAATCCAATTTCCAATCAATCCTACGCGATAAGCGTCTATGTAGCAATGAAAATGTAAAATTGATATGGGTAGGGGAGAGACGCTGATATGATATTTAGTCTATCCCTTCCATCCCTTCAATCAAGAAATATATTTACAAAATGAATTGCACTATAGATCGATCATATCTAATCTCTGTTGTTCTCCTAAACTCTCGCAATAGATTTAAATTCGAGTGTGTGAGATCTGGATTAAGATCTAGATAAAGGTACGAAAATCAATGCAGAAAGTTGCTTTGACAGTTAGATAAAAATACAAAAATTAAATATTTTAGAAAAATTGACATTTTTCTACGAAATATCAAAAATTCGTAAAAGCTCCCGGAAAGAAATTTGAATATCGGACATCCCGACATTTGATCCGAATTTTTCGATTATTTTCTTCGGTTCCAGAAAAATGTAATGATTCAGGAAATTTATAAATTAGTTGAAGAAAAATAAAAAAATAATAAAACTAAACTTTTCGTTCAAAAGCTCTGCGTAAACTTTAAAGCTCCCAGAAAGCTTTATATTGCGAACATTATTTTATTCGTTTTTAAATCCATTTAACGATACTTTAACGAAATTCCAAATTTTTCCAAAATAAAAAACTTCAGAAATGTCGAAAGCTTACTGAAAGCTTAAAATTAAAATGTGTTTTTCTATAATTTGTAATCGAATGTTACTCCCATTCAAATAATTTAAATGAAATAAGGAATTCTCGCCGAAAGCTTATCCAAACTATTTGAGCTTTCAATATGCTTTCGAGATTTCTTAAGCTTTATTTTGGAAACAGTTGAAATGTCGTAATGTAATTCCGTTACCTAGATAGAAAACAGATTTTAAAAATAAAAAATTAACTTCGAAACTAAAAGCTGACGTTGCACTTTTATACAAAATTAGCAAGCCAAAGAATTAAATCCTTTCTCCTCTTTCCACTAACTTAAAAATCATCGGAACAAAAAGTATAGTAAGCTGAAAGTTCCTAAAAATTACTATTTTTTACGTAATTCGTCTAGAAAAATTTTTATATAATAAAAATCATCTA
Organism: Symmerus nobilis; assembly: GCA_027564815.1. NCBI lineage: Eukaryota > Metazoa > Arthropoda > Insecta > Diptera > Mycetophilidae > Symmerus > Symmerus nobilis. The sequence goes on from JANTOP010002985.1 coordinate 1,520, forward strand.
AAATGAATTTCCACAGATAAATTGTTATTATCAAAGTTGAAATTCCAATCTTGCCATTTACTCCACCGATTTCCCAAATTTACAAACAAATTTTGTTTAAAATTTGAATAATATTCATAAAATCGGGATTCTGTTTTTACGATTCCGAAAATAAATGATCATTTTTAAATTATTAAAAAAACATTTAACTTAGTTAGATAACCCTTTAACGTTTTTATCTCATTACCTCTACTAAATCATCCCTTAAATGTGCTGCAAGTGACATTTTAAAATTTTAAATTTCCCGGGAAATTATAATCAATTTTCGGCAAAGTGGTCGTTTGAATAACCACACCCCCACTTCAACCATTACCCAAAATTCGGGGGTTGATTGTTTTTTAATTTTGATTCATCAATTTAATTTACCTTATGATTACGAGGGAAATTCACTCTTCTTATTTGATTAATTAAATTCTCTTTAAATCCAAAGTTTTATTACAAAAGCTTAAAGGAAGCTTTTAGTTTGAAATAGTTTTTTTTGTCTAAATAATTTTGCTGTTACGAGATTTTAAATTTCCAAATAAAAGCTTTTAATTAAAACTTTATTTTATTCAGTTTAAGATCCTTTTTTATCTGATTTATTTAAAATTCGAAGTTTTCCCCAAAAAGCTTCTGAAAAACTTGAAAGCTCAAAGAAAGTTTTAAGCATCGGATGTAATTTTATACGTGTTGAAGTCTATTTCTCTACCAAATATTTGACTGCAACGAAATATCAAATTTTCTCTAAAAAGCTCAATTACAGTCACCAAAGGTCATTGAGAGCTTTTGATACAAATTTTATTTTTATCTACTTGGAATCTACTTTCCATTCGATTACTGAAATTTTAATCAAATCGGAAATTTGCCTCCATAAACTTTTCAAAATCGGAAAAGCTCAATGAAAGCTTGGGTTTGGAATTTAATTTTATACGTTTTTTAATATATTTTTCTGCCAAATAATTTTACTGCAACGATATTTCATATTTATTCAAGAAAGCTTTATTGAAGTCTCCAAAGTTCACTGAGAGCTTTCAATACAAATTTTATTTTATTTGTTTGGAATCTAATTCTCATCCGATTAATGGAATTTTGAATCGAATTTAAGAAATATTCCTCGAAAAGATTTTGAAAAATTTGAAAGCTCAAAAAAACTTTGAAGTTTCGGATGTAACATTATTCCGGATTCCAAAAATTTCAGAAATTTTTTTGTGATTTTATTACAATTTGAAGTAGAAGTAGTCAAGTAAAACACTCGGAATGTTAAAATGCAAATTTCGGGAAATATCGAAAAAATCAACCATTTTTGAATGATTTTGTTTAATTGATTTTCAATTTAACTTCAATCAAGACTTATTAAAAATTTGGGCCATATTTCAGGTGTGCTCGGTGCCTTCTGCGCATCAGTCTGCAGACCACTGGGCATTATACGGTTTACGGATTAGTTTTTTGAATGGGAACTTTGTTGGGGTTCACTTAACATCCCCTTTCGTAATTTAGATAAATTTACGAGAAATTAAATTGGAATTCTGTACGAATTTCTGCCTAGAATTTGCCAAGCATTTTAGGAGGTGATATAAGCTCAGCTAATACAAGACTTTGCTCAACGAAAACCATACGTTTTTTAACTGTTATAACAACATACATTAAAATGAGAAATTCATCGAGATTTTAAAGGGTTTTCCAATAGGTGTGATAGGATTTTAAAAGTAAAAATCCTTTAATAATCGAAAATATTTTTCATTCTTTAGCTGTTCAATTTCCTTAAACCGAATTACCGTTAAAATAATAATTTGAAATTATAAATACACTTAATTCCATATAAGAAATATTTCTAATAATAAGATTTCATCTCCACAAAAGTATCCTAATTTCTAAGAATATTTCTCAACTCGACACCAATCAACTATGGTTGACATACAACTTTGTGGGATCGTTGAATATGCCGATACTTATGATGGGAGCACCAATCTATCGGTATCATATATTGACAATAAGAACCATTATTTCTTCGTTGAATTTTGCCTCTTCACCTTTTCAATTCTAAGGGCCTATACACTTAGATTTTGCGTTTAACAATATACACGAATCCTTCCTAGCTATAGATATCATCCCGTAATATTCAAAATTTTCATATTTTCAAGTGCATTTTGAATAGAAGAAAAAAAAAGTTATTTTTATAGCAATTTACATAATTTGGGTTGCAATATTACCGTTCATCTTATACCCAAATAGAGGTCCTTTTTTTACTGTTTCGGAAATAATTTTTAGATTGAGAAAACATATACGGTACTGTAAGTATACGTAAAATAATCTCTATTACATTATATTTGATCTCTGAATATTTACATTAAAATAATATTCGTTTAATAAAATGTATTGAATATACGATATGGGGAAAGACTTTCCAAATACAGTGGGTACCGATTATTTCCGGAAAAAGTATCCCAAACTCTGGAGTCGTCTTATCATTTAATGATTCCCTTTTTAGGTTCAGGTACGACTGCTTAATTTAAAATTGACATTATATAATTAATCCTATAATTCAATATTTCTCAAACTGTGCTCCGCGGAGCCCCAGGGTTCCGTTAGACGTTCTTCTCCGTTTTTTTATTTCAAAAATCCCCGCTTTTTATCCTAAAAATAATCAAAACGTGGAAGGTGGTGGATAGAACAGAAAAAAAAATCAGATTTGGTCTGAACAGTGGATTTTCAGTGCCCAACCTCGAATCATTTTTTCTTATCCAAATCCTATCACTTTTAATTTTAAATTAATTTTAATTTAATTGCCGTTGACCAACTTATTGAAAATCGCTGAGATCATAATTCAATAAGTGTGGAATGTTCAATTTCAAATATTCATCAAAATTAAGGGATTAATTTTAAACGAAAATTTCCTGAAAATAATTTTTTCCTTATTTATTTGACAATAAATCTGCGTCATTAAATTTTCCCGAAGTCCCGAAGAAAATTTTTGGAAAATTCAATTTTTCATCAAAATGGTCCGGAAAATAAATAATAATTGTTTAAAGTTATTTTAAAAATTTTACTTTGTTAGATAACCCTTTAAGGTTTTGATCTCATTACCTCTAGTAAATCATCCCTTAAATGGGCTGTAAGTGATATTTTAAAATATTAAATTTCCCGGGAAATTATAACCAATTTTCCGGTAAAGTGGTCGTTTAAATGACCGTTTAGAGAATAATACTGGGTCATTAGATTTTCCAAGTCCGGAAGAACATCCGTGGAAAATTCAGTTCGTAAAGTAAAGAAAATTTCAAGGAAAATCCATTTTTTTTATTTTATTAATTAAATCTGATGTTTCATTAGAAAAGCTTAAAGAAAGATTGTTTTTCTATCGAAATAATTTTCCCGTAACGAAATTTGAAATTTTCTGAAAAAAGCTTTATTGATGACCGAGCTTTTAATTAAAACTTTACTTTAATAATTTTGAGATCCATTTTTTAATCTGATTTATTAAATTTAAATAAAATCTGAATGATATAATGAATTAAGGGTAAAAGCTTTTGATGAATTTGAAAGCTCACAGAAAGCTTTAATTTTCGGATATAATTTCATACGTATTGAAATCTATTTGCTAGTAAAATAATTTTTTAAAATCAAATTTAAATTTTCTCAGAAAGGCTAAAATAAAAATAACAAAAGTTTATTTAGAGCTTTTTGATATAAATTTTATTTTATTTATTTGGAATCAACTTTTCATCCGATTAATTAAATTTTAATGATATCTAGAATTTTCTACCGAAAGCGTTTCAAAATCGGAAGAAAGCTGTAAGTTCAAAATTTAATTTTATACGTTTTCAACCCAGTTTTTCTGCCAATTAATTTTACTATAACGAAATATAATATTTTCTCGAAAAAGCTTTATTTATAATCGTCAAAGTTTACATAGAGCTTTTTAGGCCCGCCGCTTCTATAGGAGCAAGGTTGTTCACCGCACACGGGCGCCTTTGTAAAGGAGCGCCATTACGATCATTTTAAATTAAAATTTGTAAATAAAATTTAAATTCATCTGAGTAATGAATGTATAAATGAATCTTTCTATTGACCACTATTGTTATAGAAAATCGCCCCAAAACTGTTAAATAAAATCTTAAATTAAAGGGTGATTTTATAATTGCCATTATAAAATACGTTAGACTTCTAAAATTTAAGTAATCTCTTCAAAAAAATATTTTTAAAAATTATCGAGTCTGATGGGAGTACTGATGATGGCAGTCTGATGATGGTTTAACTGGGATGATATATTATAACAAACCCTCTACCCTCGAGATTTTGACGACATTAATTTTAAAATACTAACCAGATACTGTTGTCTCTATATGACGTAAATTTTAATCTTAATCTGCCGTTCCATTTTGTAGCTATCGTCCATTGAATTCGTTGGCCGCTCGGGAATTTATCAGTTCAGAAAATAATCAATATTCTCAAAAAAGTTGACTGGCAAATATGCAGACGACTCCTTAAGATAGTTCTAGAAGAAACTAAACTAAGTTTCCCCATCCCCACCAAGCTATTAATTGATGCAAAATTTCAAAATTTGGTGCAGCAATTAATTTTAAGCTTTCGATGAGCTTTTAAGACTTCTGTCACATTTTTCAGAAAATTTGAAATTTCATTAAATATTCCTAAACCAGATGAAAAATAGATTTAAAAAATTGTGTTCGAAACTAAAAGCATTTGTTGAGCTTTTAATTATTTGTAATATGAAGCGCTGATACCAAAATTTACATGTTGCAAGCGATGGAGCTGAGCTAAGTTTCCTCGAGTAAACAATGTGCTCCGTATGCACTTTTATAAACCTTCAAAATGACCTCAATTCCAGCCAGTTGTTCTTGAAAGAAAAATTTTCAACTGGAGTCAACTATACGTGGTGGCTAACTTTCAATGAAACCCCTTTATATATACTTTCAATGAGCTTTCGAGATTTTTGGAAGCATTTTTTTTTAGGAAAATTCGTGAAAGCATCGATATCTGGATAGAAAATAAATTTCTAAAAGTAATAAATTAATTTCGGAGCTTAGAGCTTTTTTTGAATTTACAACGGATCGAGAAGGCTTCTCCTCGAAGTGAAAACTTTATATTTCAGCAAAAGTTAATAAACCGAAAAAATTAGGGTATGAATTTATATAAAATGACATTTTAATTTTAAGCTTTCAATGAGCTTTCGAGATTCTTAAAACTTTATTTTGAAAAAAGTTGATATTTTGTTAAAGGATTATTATCTGGATAGAAAATAAATTTGAAGACGTCAAAATCTAAGTTCGAAACTTAGAGCTTTTATTGTGCTTTTAATAGTTTGGATGAGCTTTTAGGGAAAATTTCATATTTAATTTAAATTTAAAGAACCGGATGACAATTCGATTCCAAATTATATAAAATAACATTTTAATTTTAAGCTTTCAACGAGCTTTCCAGATTTTTACAGTTTTAATTTCAAAAAAGATGATATTTTGGTAATGGATTATTATCTAGACAGAAAATAAATTGTTAAACGTAAAAAATTAAGTTCTAAACTTAGAGCTTTCGTAAAGCTTTTAATAGTTTGGATAAGTTTCTAGCGAAAATTTAATATTTCGATTAAATTTAAAAAATCGGATAAAAATTCGATTCCAATTGATATAAAATATCATAATTATCTTAAGCTTTAATGAGCTTTCGTGATTTTGAAGCAATATTTTCTTAAAAGTTGAAATTTTGTTAAAAGATTTTTATCTGGATAGAAAATAAATTTATAGACGTAAAAAATTATTTTCAAAACGTAGAGCTTTCATTGCGCTTTTAACAGTTTGAATAAGCTTTCTGCGAAAATTTCATATTTAATGAATCGCAATTCGGAATTCGACAATTCGATTCCAAATTATAAAAAATAACATTTTAATTTTAAGCTTTTGATGAGCTTTCATGATTTCTACATTACTTTATATTGGAAAATTTGAAATTTTGTTAAATGATCCTAATCAAGATGGTAAAAAAAACCTATAGAATTGAATTTGCCACTTAAAGCTTCTCTGAGCTTTTAATTATTTGCAAAGCATTCCCCGTAAATGTCATATTTCTTCACATAAAATAAATGAATGAAATGGAAATAAAATCCTAAAATGTACAAAATAAAATTTTAATTTTAAGCTTTCGATAAGCTTTCGAGACTTTGCTACTTTTTATTGGAGAAAATTTGCAATTAGTTGCAGGATTAATAATTTAGTTAGAAATAGATTTGAAAATGTAAAAAATTGAGATCGGATATTAAAGCTGAGCTTTTAAGCTGAACTTTTAAATGGTTGGACAAGTTTTTTGCGAAAACTTTTTATTTAAATTTAAATTTAATGAATCGAATAAATATGATATTCCAAAATTAGTTATTAAATGATACTAATCTAGCTGAACAATAAATTTGAATACCTAAAAAATTGGGCTCGAAACTTAAAACCATCCTTGAACTTTTGATTATTTGCAAAGACTTCCCGTGAAAATGTCACGCTTAATATAAAATAAACGAATTAGTTGAAAATTAAATTCTGAAATGTATAAAATAAAATTGTTTTTTTGTAGACCAGTATTAGAATTGCAGATTAACTCTCCTAAAATTGAAATATTTTGTAAAGCGAAAAAAAATTCTTGAACCTATTTTTCATCAGTTAGGCGGAAATGGAAATTTCATTTAAATGAATACGCCAACGTATCATAAAAATGCTATTTCGAATAAAAAAAACGAAACACATTATCACTCTAAAACAGTGATTACCAACGAAGCTTTTTTGAGTGTGAAACATATAGCAATTTGGGTAAAATGGGTATCTATAGGCGTGGTAAACAGGGCTCTAAAACTTTAACCCTTGAAAATAAAAATTGAAAACATTTTCTTTACAGAAAAGTTTGTGAAAGGAGAGGGGCGCAGAACAACACCACACGGGCGCTCAATACTCTGGCGGCGGCCCTGGAGCTTTTAATATAAATTTTATTTTATTAACGTCGACTCTACTTTTGATCCAATTAATGAAATTTAATCAAATCTGAATTTTCCATTAAAAGCTTTCAAATATCGAAAAAGCTCAGAAAAGTTTTAACTTTCGGGTATAATTTTATACGTATTGAAACCGATTTTCCAGTCAAATTAATTAACTGCAACGAGATTTGATATTTTCACCGAAAAGCTTTTACAACAGTTCCCTTAGAGCTTTTAATTAGCTTCATTTCAATTATTTGAAATTCATTTTTCACCGGATTACTGAAATTTAAATCAAAAATAAGCTTGTCGAAAGCTTTTAATCAAAATACCATTTTATGTATTTGGAATCTACTTTTCAACGGATTAATGAAATTAGAATCGAATTTAAAATTTCCTCCAAAGCTTTTAACAAACTTTAAAACTCGAAAAAACTTACAAATGATTGGAATAAATTCCGTATTGAAATCACAGTAAGTATCACCTACTGTATGAGCTGATTTCCGCTTTAACGGTAGTAAAATGCCTACATATCTCCTCGGAAAAGTTAAGAAAATCAGATAGAAGCATATTCTATACATCAATTTCCAATAAGCGATTTTCGGAGATCAATATGTCCTTTTAAACAATATATATTTTGAAATTTATGATTTTTCGTTATTTATTGTTATCAGAATGAGATGTATGGGGGACGGGAGGTGTAGAGTGTAGACAATGTTTTACATTAAGGAGTTAAATCTCGATATAATATTTAATATTGAATATTGAAAGAATACAAAGTACGACGACAACGTATATATATATATATTTATATGATTTATTATTGGATCATAAAAAATATGTAATAAAATAAATAATTGAAATTTATTTCTATTAATATCAAATGTAATCGTCTGTAATCAAAATGTTTCATTTTTCGAATATAAATAATTCAATCTTTAGATGAGAGACATTCAGAACAGAAATTAATGATTTCCGAAAAATTAGCTTTTAGTTTCATTTTCCAACTATTTTCCATTTTTTTTTTTCAACAATTAAAATGGAAAATACATGAACGAGAGAATATAGAAGGACGGATATCCGCAAATGAAATTTTCTCTGCGATGAAAACCGCACAGTTTTCCGAAACAGAAAATGTTAATTAAAGATTTAATTGCGAATATTATTACATTGGATTAAATTTTATTTGGAAAAGTGGCTTTAAAAGTTTCGCTTTACTAAAGAAGTTATATTAACTCTTTTCAATTTTAATGCTGTATTTTCATTTCGTTTAACTTCTTCAATTTTTAATCAGTTTAGCTAAGAACCCAGAAACACCCCAATAAATAAAAAATTAAAATTGTTTTAAAAACTTTTCAATTTTCACAATTTTTTATATCTCGGGATTATGTTCTCAATTCCGTACAATATGTAATACTTTCTATAAATATAACCATTATTCGGATTTATTGTCATTAACCTTTTCCTTTTTTCTAGGACATTTTCCTTTACTTATTCACCTTCCTTATTTTCATTCCATTAAATGTCCAAAATCTATTGAAATTCATATGATTTTCTGATATATATCCCATTGTTATTTCGAAAATAATGTATAGGTTTACCCACAAAAAGTTACGGAACGGACATCGAAAGGACCCATTCAATAGAGATGTAACTTGAGATTTCAATATCAATTTAAGTTATGCATTTTTCTTCAACGAAAAGGGATATATTTTATTCCATTCAAAATAAAGATATCTCAAAAATAAATTTACAATATTGTTTTATTTAAGGATATGCATATTTATCTCAAATAACTCACGAAAAAAGCACCCAAAGGGTATTTTATAGCTGAAAAAACCAATGTAATATTACGAGAATATCTCATTTGACTATACTCCATTAGTATCAAATTAATACGAAGGCCTTTTTTGAATAGGATGGGGCGCAAAAGCGCGATCGAAGAGATGCCCACAGGCGATTGCCCACTATTGACGATTTTATCTGTCCCGTGTGGGAGTTATTATACCTAAATTTCCATAACTATGTTTGATATGCCCTATGGATATCCAGTACTGTTTTTAAGTCCTCAATTTAAGTTTTCAATTTTTAAGTCCTCCTTTCCAGAATGTCAACTAACCACACCAAAATCAGACAAATTGGCCAAATAGACTGGAATTTCCGAAAAAACTATAAAAATGGAAATTATCTAACGAAATTTGGTCATTTTAAAATATTTGGAATAAAATTGTATCCTTACACTTAAAGCTTTCTTTGAGTTTGTAAATTTTAAAGGAACTTTTTTTAAGGAAAATTTCAGATTTAATTTGTGTGTCATTTGTCGGAAAAAAAAATTTGAATAGATATCAAATTAAATTTTAAATATAAGCTTTCGGTGAGCTTTCAAGATTTTCCTAACGCTTTGGCAGAAAATGTGAAATTTCAAACGAAATATGATCATTGAATGGAAAATAGATTAAAAGTTGTATAAAATTCTATCGAAAACGTGGAGCTTTCTTGAAGTTTAAACATAGCTTTTTCCGGGATATTTTGGGTTTCGTCCCAGAAAAATACGTTTCAACACGAATAAAATTTTATTCTGAACTTAATGCTTTCTTACGAGTTTTTAAGCTTTTTCAGAGCTTTTCTACGAAAATTTCAAATTTTTTTTAAATGTCAATTTATCGGATAAAAATCGATTTAAAAATATATAAAATTAAACTTTAATTAAAATCTTTCAGTGAGCTTTAAAAATTGTGTAGAGCTTTTTCCCAAAATATTGAATATTAAAATTCAGAGATTTGAAAAAATCGGACAATTTCAACAATTTTCCGTATTTCGGGAAAATCGAAAAGTTCCGGGAAATAATTACACAATTTTCATGATATTTTGACACATTTGACGAGAAATTCGAGAAATATCATAAAAATCCGGTAGGATATCGAAAAAAAATCTACCGGAAATCAAGAAATTGATTAAAAATCATGAAAATATCAAAAATTATTTCTCGGTACAACTCTCTTCTAATAGTGAGATCAATCATTAAGAATGTCAGCCTAATTTGGCTAAACCACATTCTTCTAGATAGAAGATGAATTAAACTATAAACTAATCTTAGGGATATGAGATAAAAAATTATTTGATCGAATTATTGGGCCCTGCCCTATGGGAACATTGATTATTTTCCGATGCATCTCTCTCATAAATCAAAATTTGATTAACAAAATTCGGCCTAATTTGGCCGAACTTTTTTTTTCCGGATAACCGATGAGCTAAATTTAAAAGACTAATTTCAAGGTTTTGAGAATAAAAAATTATTGGAGAGATTTTCGGGCTCATCTTAGGAGACTGGATTACATCCCGGTTCATATCTTTAGTAATCAGTAGCCGTATTTTCAATTGAAAGGAATTTGTAAAATCTTCTTTCCACTGTTTAATCAGTGGTTATGTCGGAAAAATCTAACATCATTAGATTTTCCAAGTTGCAAACAAAATGTTCCGTAAAAAATCGAATTTTCCACGAAACGGTGAGACGAGATTACAACCATCGAGATTGGCAGATAAAAACATTTTTTTTTATAACTCTGGGCCCATAGCAAAATAAAATGTTATTTTTGAGAATTTTGGGATGAAAATAAAAAAAAAATTATTTTATATTTCAGCAGGGGTGCTCAGCACCTAACACCAATGGTATTTTTTTACTCCCACATCAAATTAAAATAATTAAAATTAACATGGGCATTTTAGTTTAAAGTAAACCGAAAAAAGATCATACAAATAGGCAAACCGAAGCGCTTAACTAAAAAAGTAATTTCCCGGTTTTGAGGTAAAAATCATTTAAGATAAATTCCGAGCTTTTTTTTTTTAAAAATTGATTGTTTTCTGATATATCTCTTTGTTAACCACGAGATAAATTTTTATTTTTAAAATTATTCTATTAAAGTTTTGCCCGATTTGGCTGAATTTATTTTTTTGGATAGCCAAAGAGCTTAATTAAAAAGTAATTTCCCGTTTTTGAGGAAATTAATCATTTAAGCCAATTACGAGGATTTTTTTTTTAAATTGATTATTTTCCGATATTACAGCGATATGAAACATAAATTTTGAAATTTTATTAAAAAAAATGTTACCCAATTTGGATGAATTTATTTTTCCTGGATAGCCAAAGAGATAAATTAAAAAAAAATCAGGTTTTGGGGAAAAATCATTATTAAATCATTAAGGCCAATTCTGAGCTTTTTTTAAAAAAAAAATTGGTTATTTTCCGATACATCTCTTTGTTAAAGAAATGTTGTCCCAATGTTGGAAGTTCATTTGTAAGGAAAATTTCTTGCAGACATCGGGTTGGTGTCAGCCTTTAATATGCCAGTTCTGTTGCTTTAATTTTCTGTATTTACAGTCTCATAATTCATTTTTACCAGCTCATAACTGGCTCAGAAATTTTATTTCCCCCAAAATCTTCGAATTACTTTTTAGTTTAACTCATAAAGTATTCAAGGAAAAGCTTTCAGCCAAATCGGGAAAGTTTTTTTTTTTTAAATTCATTTAAAATTAAAAATGGTGTTCAAAAATACCAAAATATAACTAAGGAAAATCATATATTTATTGAAAGCTCCCAAACTCAAAATTCAGAATTTTTTTTCAGAAAAACTTTTTTCAAAAGAGTTCAGAAGAATGTTTTTCAGCTGAATCGAGTGAATTTTCTTTAAAAAAATTTTTAATTAGAAAATTTGATTAAAAAAGAGAAAGAAATTAACTGAAGATTGCTAAGAAAAATCATGCATTCTTTGAAAGCTCGTTTAGAAAATTTTTTTTCCTTTAAAATCCTGAAATTAGTTTTTAGTTTACCTCATCAAGTATTTAGAAAAAAATGTTTCAACCAAATCGAAAAAAAATTCCATTTAAAAAATTTGATCCAGAAAATAGCTAAGATTTCTAGGGAAATGCATGAATTTTTTTAAAGCTCGTAAATCGGTCAGATAATTTTTTTTTTCAAAAAAGAGCGACTTTTTTTATAAAAAAAATTTCATTTAGAAATTTTGGTTCAGAAAGAGCAAATATTAGTAAAGGAATATCAAGTATTTTTTGAAAGCTCGTAACATTTTATTGTTGAATAATAAAAATAATTATAATTATTTGAATAAAGTTACTAGAATATAGCAAATTTTTTGCATTTTTTCTAACAATTTATTTACAATTTATTAATTAATAAAATAAATCCATAATCTACTAAATACTACGAAATCAAACATTTAAAATTTATTCTTTAAATATTCTCATTTGGAATAACTATTAATTTTAATAGTCGCTTTTCCTTGCTGGCACAGATTTCTCCAATATTAAAATCAATGTACGTTGATTTAAATATTAAATAATATTATATTTGATCCAAATCTATTGTTTGATCTAAACATTTAAAAGTTTGAATCAACTGTTCGCTTTGTTAACCATTCAATTATGTATGTTAATTGAAACAAGCTTTTTTCAATTTGTTTCCAAAATAAATATTAATCAATCCAACATCATCTTTTATTTGAATCAAATAATCGAAATTGTTACCTCAATAATTTAATTATTTAATTCAACCTATCTTCAGTTTGTTTAATATATTAAATTCAAGATAGATTAAATTTAACTACTAAATTACTGAGTTGACAATTCGTATGATTGATCCAAACAAAAGGACTATTCACTTAGGAATAATCACGTTAAATCTCTTCCGCAAATACATTGTTAGATCAACTGCACGTAAAGTTTAAGTCAACTTTGAATGTCCTTATATAAATAAATTTAATACATATTTTTTTGAGACCCATAAGATATATTTTAAGGGGATGAATTTCAAAAGCTTTGCGTTATCCTTGAAAAATCGGCACAACAAATCTCGAATCTGGACATCTTTCAGACGTATATTTTAATGAAATTTGTTATGGAATTCTCCTGATTAATATTTCCTCGGTGAAATGGATGTCTCGTTTTTCACCGTAAATTTGAATTTGGAAGTTTCGTCAACGTTTCAAAATTTTTTCCTGCTTAAGAAAAATTTATAATCAAACAAAGTATACATTTCCGTTTAGGTTTTTCATTTTTATTTATTTAGTTTTTTATACATGAGCTTAAATTTAAAAAAGCTTCGATTTACTATATATTATATATAACAATTAATTTAATAAATATTAATTGTAATTATCTCTTAAAAGCTAAACTTAAATCTGCCTGACATACTTAATTATCAGCTCTGCCGATATGCTTCAGCAATTTATCCGGATGTAATTAATCAGAACTTGTTACCATCTAAATTATAATATTTTCTTAACACCAAATAACCATCAACCAAATTCACTAAATTAATACTGGCGTAGAAAAAATTCCTTTTTAAAGAAAACCAATTTATATTTCCTTTTGACCGGTTTATACGCGAATGTAACCTCCCAATGCCAGAATAGGCTGAATTGGAATGACTAATTTATCCTTCGGCTGCATTATTTATATATTAATATTTATGGGTGTACACTGAACAGTGAACTCATGATAACGTGAACTAAGTAATGAGGGATACGTCACGATATCAGAATTGGCACGTGTTAAAGGTGAAAGTGGTTTGAGGTTGTTTATATCTGGGAAATGTGTTATTTCAATTCAATATATTCAATTCAATATTTAATGGAAAAAAAATATGAATGAAGTAGGTACCCATTATGCTCGACATCCAGAGATACTATGTGGACTTTCTGTGCGCACGTTTTCTATTCACATGCACAGACAGACTGGCCAGGATAAAACTGGAGCTACCGTTTATTCAGTTTAACTTCCCTATCCCTTTTGGTTGATTATGTGCCTACAAGGTAATTTTATGTACTACGAATCACTTGTAATGAATATTTAAATATACTAACCCGGAGAATATTATATCGTGGATTTACTGTATTAACATCCATATTACTAGGAAAATTCCCTAATCAATTGTATAATTTATTTGATGTAGTATATGCGTATAGATAATACATATCTTCATTAGTCACATTTAGTTATGTTGTAGAACATGTGCTGATAAGGGAAATATTTAAAAAATATCCCAAAAAAATTTTTGATCGCCAAGAAAAATCGTCTTAATTAATGAGTAACCGACCGATATCTTGAAATCAAAATAAATTAATATTTGATCGCCAGAAGCAATTTAAATTTTAATTAACAATTTATCTTATCACCAAATGATTAAATCTCCGCAATCATTAATTTGACGACCAAAAAAAATTTCTGAAATTTCGAAATATTCAATGTCCCGGAAAATTATTGATAATTTTTTGGATTAAATACCGATTTAGAAATTCGCTCGGCAGTAACTTCCACCAAAATTCGGGGGTTGATTTTTTTGGAAAATTGTGCAAAATAAAAGTTGTTCATTATTTAGTTGGAAACAATTTTGAGAATTTAGATTTTCAACTTCTGGAAGAAAATTTTTGGAAATTTAGATTTTTCTACAGAACAGTCCGAAAATGATGAAAGTCACTAACAAGAGAAATAATTTCATTTCTTAAGGATCGATTTTTTAAAAATATAACTTGAAAGAAAACCCTGTAAGGTATTTATGTTATCAGCTCTATTAAACCATCCATTAAAGAGATCGTAACTGAAATTTCGAAATTTAAAATTTCCCTCGAAATTATATCCATTTGTTGGAAGAAAGAAATTTTATAAAAATCCACAAAATTTGGAGAAAATCATAAATCCTCCCACATCAAGAAATTGATTAAAAATTGGGGAAAAATTGAAGAAAATTTCAATAAAAAAAATTACATAGCCCACCTTAGGAAAAGTCTCAGCACATTTATTTTTTTATAGTGAATTACGAGCTGATCTTAGGGGATGAATGAATCATTATTTCCCCATTTCACTTGTTGAAATTTTGGAAATTTATCTATAGACTAGAATTCAAAATAAGAAATCAAAAGTAATCGTTGAATGGGGGAAAACTATAAGATTGGCAGTGGCGTGCCGTATAATGAGCAGAAGGGGCAGGTACATCTTCTGAAGCATGGACCAGCTACTGAACAAATCAGTTACAAGTTGTTATATCGTTAAATTACTAAGTTAATATTTAATTTAAAAAATATTTGTAATAAAATATTAATTAATTAAAAAATTATATTATTAAATGTTTCCAGTACCAATTATTTTAGTTAATTATTTTATTTCAATTATCAAAATTTACATGAAATGTTTACGTCTGAAAATCTATTATCTATCCAGAAAACGATCGTTTAAAGAAATTTCAATATATCCCAATAAAAAGCTTCAAAAGCCGGAAATGCTCATTGAATGCTTAAAATTAATATATAATTTGATATGATTTTGATTAAAACTGTTATCCGATTTGATAAATTTAACTGAAATATGACGGTTTCGTAAAAAAGCTTTCTAAAATCATTTTAAGCTCAACGATATCTTTGAGTATTAAACCTCTTTTATTTTGTACATCTTAAAATCTATTTTCTATCCTGATTAATAAAATTTCACATCCAAAGTGAAATTTTCCAAAAAAAAACTTCATCAAAATCGAAATTTTACTGAAAGCTTAAAATTAAAATTCCATCTTCATATAATTTCGAATCAAATTTTCATCCACTTAATTAAATTTGAATCAAATTTGAAATTAAAAAGCTTTCTTAAAGCTCCATAAGATTGAAACTAAATTTTTTCATTTTAAAATCTATTTTCTATCCATATAAGAGATCTGTAACGAAATTTGAACTTTTCTAAAAAAAAAAACTTTAAAAGTCCTGAAAGCTCATCGAAAGCTTATAATTGAAATATCATTTTATCTAATTTGAGATCAAATTTTTATCCGATTGGTTAAATTTGAATGAAATATGAAGTATTTCCAAAAAAGCTTTCTCAACCCATTTTAAGCCCAACGAAAGCTTTTAAACTCTGTACTTCTTAAAATCTATTTTCTATCCAGATAGTGATTTTACCCCTTAATGAAATTATACATTTTTCGAAAAAAAAACTTCAAAAGTACCGAAAGCTTTCTGAAAGCTCAAAATTAAAATTTAATTTTGATATAATTTTGATTCCAATTTTTATCCACTTCATTAAATTAAAATTTAATTTCAAATTTTTGCAAAAAGCTTTCCCAAACCATTATAAGCTTAAAGAAAGCTCTAAGTATGGAACTTGAATTTTGAATTTTTAACGTTTTATAATATATTTTTTATCCAGATAACGAAAAAAAAACAAAACAAAAACATCAAAAGTCCCGAAAGCTCACTGAAAACTTAAAATTAATATATAATTTCGTATAATTTTGGATAAAATTTCTACCCAATTGGTTAAATTTAAATTAAACATGAAGCTTTCGATAAAAAGCTTTCTCGAACCATTTGAAACTCAACGAAAGCTTTAAGATTTGAGCTCATATTTTTCTCCCTCGCCTTCAATATAATTCAGTTACTTTCATAAAATTCCTTTTTAATAAATTTAGGGGTACCGGAAAATAATCAATTATTTTTTACAAATTAAAACAAATATCTCCCCCCTCCCCCTCACCTCCCCACCCC
>JANTOP010002996.1:0-18039 GCA_027564815.1 Symmerus nobilis
AATTATTTTACTCAGAAATAAAAATACACTACGTTTGGTTCTCTTCTTTTTGTTTCTATTCTCATTGGTAATACTTAAAGCGTACATTTTCGTGGATTCACAATTTTTGCCAATTTAAATCCCGCGTGAACGGCGTCATACGTGAACATAATTTCAGTCTATAAAAAAACGTGTTCACGCCAATAAACACAATTTTGATAAAAGAATTTGTATACTGTAAATTGTACACGTATATTGACTGCATTTAAAAAATTATATTAGTTTTGCATTGACTCTAGAAATATTTTATACTGTGTATCCATCCCTAAATTTTAAAGCTCTAAGTTTAATAGAAAAATTATATTAAGTACCTATACTAAGTTTGACTGCCTGAAGTTATCGTAATATCTAAAAGTGGTGTATATGGGTACATATTGTACACATTGTACTATTGTACATGTGTATTACTATCTTCTTCAAGTATGGATTTATACTTCTTACTTCTAAAATAATGCTCTTTGTGGCATTATTGCTTATATTTCTTTTGTATCCAGGCCCACGTAATAACTTTTTAAAGGCATTTTTTAAATTATATATAATATCAGTAAGATTATATTCCAAATATGTAAAGGTAAGTAATTTATGTATAAAATTTCATTCCTAATGACTTTCTTTAGGAGATTATAGATTTTTTTTACAATAATTTTATGGTGAAAATAAATGTTCCATTTATGTTTTATAGTACATATATCTACTGATTATATTTTTCACGCCTATGTATTTACATTTTCGGAGACAATTTTCCGTCCTAATAATTTCTTAACCCGTTGTCGATTAAATGGTGAAAGGAAATTTTTATAATTAATGGTACTTTACATATTTAATTAATTATTAATTCGTGTTATTCAGATAAACATCATAAAACATGACTACTCTTTTTGATAGTGAATATAAGGGTTATCTATCACTTATAATAATAATTTATGTACTCTTCTGCACGTGTATTCAAACCATTCAAACTGTCTGTAACCAGCCAACCAAACGGATATTCAAAGTCAATTTGATTAAAATCCAAGTTTATTGAATTTAAAAATGTAATTAAAAAAAAGTTCTATTATTCCAATGTCATGTGTAATCTACATTCTTATTTTAGAAATTTAATAAGAAAAGGCCAACACTGTGATATTATGTGAAAAGTCAATATCAGCTATATAATGAAAATATAGAATATGGAATATGTAAGTATATACAAAAATCCTACTTTAAATCATACAAATATGAATCAATGAATATTATTTCAACAGAAATAGAATATCAAATTATATAAAAATAAAATTTTAAAAGAGCTGAAATAACTCCCATTATACATTAAGAAATTCCTGAATTTTCAGTCAATCATGGATATGGCCCGGTAAAATAACGGTTCAACAATCTTTCGACAATATACGAATACCTATCCATTTTATTGGGTATGGAGAGAATGCATTGGGATACATTCCTAAGGATAACCAACAATGTATTCCTTACCCAGATTACAGAACAATTGTTATATCAGTTGTTAGGAGAAAGTTTGTGGGAGATGAGTTTACACCCCAATAAAAATCCTAAAAATTCCACCAATTACACAAATTCCACCAGTACACTCACCTATTCCAAAAATGTTTTCTTTCACATATTCATCCACCCACTCAATAATTGAACAATGATTTTGATTCATAAATAATTTGTTATTTTGATGTACTTCCTTTCCCTGATCGTTCTCCGCAATATGGAAATATTTTAAATTTATAAATAATTCTATTATTTGAATAAGTAAACCCATCCATGGCACGTGCCAATCTTTAGCTTCAGTCAAAATCATCACGGTCAGTACTATTATAATCTACTCATTTTAATTCTCAAATAGAGACGTAAAGTTTCTAGACTGAATAAAAGAATGAATGAAAATAATTTTCATAAATTCAACTTTTATTCCAAAGTAATAAATTGTTAGCAAAATTTCGTAGTTTAGAAAAATGTATCTGAGAATAATTTAACGTAACGGATATATGTAGATTCTGATGGGAATAATTTATGATATATGATAGGCCCAAAGAGACCTTTCTTGATTTAAGTATCCTATAGATATTTTGATTTTCTACACATATTAAGATCTGTGTCTTTATTGCAAGTATACAAAAACTCCGATTCGCCATCCATATCCATATACAAATTGGAGAAATGCGTGAAAATTTTGATCAAAAATCCGTAAATCCGTAAAAAATCTTTGTTAAATTGCCCTAGAAACCAGACAATTTTATTATTTTAACTTCGAACCTACTATAAACCAAATTAAAAATTGGGGAATTTTTAAAAATAAGAGAATTGGTTGAAAATCGGAAATTTGGCAAACATTTCACAATATTTTTTATGAAAATTGAAAAATTTAATGAAATCTGACAATTTCGGAGTTTTGAATGAAATTTGGCATTTGCGGGAATTAAGATGGAATTTCTTAAAAATCAGGAAATTAAATTAAAATCCGAATATTTTAAAATATTCGAAAATTTCATAAAAACGACGATGTTTCAAAACTTAAAGGATGTCGAGTCGGAAATGCTGATATTACTTGCTAATTGTTCGAACAACAAGGTTAGAATATTGAAGGTTAGAATAGAGATTTTTAATAAATTAAATCTTTAAAATCGAATCAAAAAATTTGATAAAATTCAGGAGTTAATGAAAAGTCAGGTATTTTCGACAATTTCGTATATTGTAATACATATAATAGGTTCGGATCAGAATGGGTTATAACCGGCATTTTAATTAATATACTTATGTTTGTTATAGATTTAAGGCGAGTTAGTACTTTTGAAAACAAATTTTCGAAAGATTTTTGCTCTTTTTCGGGATATTTTTTTTCAATTAAATTTTATACTGAGGATAATGGGACATTCTGCAAATGAAAAATCATATATTGGAGTATTAAAAAAATTAAAGGAAGGTATAGACTTATATAAGTATTATCCTTCGGCGGCATCACATTCAGGCCGTGGAAAGAATGCAGCGTTTTGCGGTACCAGATGAATCTCGAATTCCTGTTATCTAACACAAAATACAAAAAAAAGGTACCTTAAAATATGAAGACAACAGGGAAAAAACAAGGAATGTCACATGTGTTCCTTGTTTTTACATCGTATTTTTTATTTGTAGCTCGTTTTTAAACGCGGCTATTAGCTGACTGTGCCATGATTTTTCCGAGGAGATGTAATTATAATAAAATATAGACATTTTTAGACAAAAATTTTAAGAGTTCCATTAAATTTAAAATTTTCTCTATGTTTTTCAAAATTATTAAAATGTTCAAAACTTTAAGATTTTTACTTGTAAGTTTTCCGGCCAAATTATTAAATTATATACTATAATAATTTTCCAGAAAATCAAAATGATTTATTCAAATTAAATTAAATTAAATTGCTGGAATTACCATTTTATTTTTTTTCTTTGGATTAGTATATGCTTGTAGCAACCAGGGATATTAATTTATATCACAATATTGTTAATTTTAGCATTTTCGGACAGGTATTTTAATAGTTATCAATCAATATTATAAGAGTTTGGTATGAAATTTACTCCGAATTTTTAATGTTACTGTAGTTTTAACAACTCTAGATTCGTTTGAAACTAACATTTAATTTAATTTTTAAAATTAACAATATTGTGATAAAAAAAACCCCCAGGAACTTTTGAATTGGATTAGAGAATAAATAAATATTTAATCGAAAATTGGGATTTTATTTAATAACTTTGTCAATATTCATCTAGCTTGCTCAAAGCTTTTAATTGAAATATACTATTATTTTATTCATTATTAATTATCAAATCTATTTCATCTCCCGATAAATAAATTATATGAAATTGGACACTTTCGTTAAAAAGCTTTGTGGATAATTAAATTTTCTGCGGAAGCTTTAATGAATTGAATTAAATTGAGGGCAAATTATCATGAAGGCATACTTTGTCCTTGTTTGTCTTTTCTTGAAAATTAACCTATTGGCCTAAAATATTGCATAAATATATGCTTTCAATGAGCTTTCCGAGATTTTTGAAGTATGTTTTTTTTGGCAAAAATTTGAAATTTCATGATAGTGCCGATGTCTAACTCTAGAACATAGATTTTAAATCATTAAAAATTGAATTCTAAACTCAAAGCTTTCTTTGAGCTTACAGTGGATTGAGAAAGAAACAAAAATCTCATAGTTTACCTAAATTTAATGAATCAAATAAAAATTAGATTTCAAATTATATAAAATGAAATAAAAATTAAATTAAATATTTAATTAAAAGTTTGATTCCAATTTATACCAAAAGACATATTAATTTGAAGCTTTCGATGAGATTTCGAGATTTTTTTAGCTTTTTTGGAAAAAATCAAATTAGGTTAAAGGATCGTTATTTGATTTGAAAATAGATTTTATAGCGTGTAAATAATAAGGCTTGGATAATAAAGCTTTCTGGGAGCTTTTAAGTTCTTGCAGAGCTAACAAGGAATGTATATAATTTATTGAAACTCTGAGAACATTTTATATATGTATTTAAATAAATCTTGCAATTTTTTTTAAGTGTTTCGTCGAAAAATACGGAAGATATAAGCTGTCACGCATCGTAGGTCACCATTAGACTTCGCTGTTTTGTGTACATTCTGAAGGCTACAGTTTTCATCTCAAATCAACGGGGTTTCAAATTTACTTTAAAAACATGTTTTTCTTTTATATGAACCTAACTTCCCCCAAAAAAATTTTTAATTGAAGTTTTTAGAGGTGCTTAATCAAAAAGTATAATTTTTTTCCATTTTTTTATAAGGTTTTTTACAAAAAAAATACTTTACAGTCATAATGTTCCATAATAGATTCATGTAGAGCGCAATTATATAAAGAAAGCAACTGCCAATTTTTAAGATGATTGGTTATTATGGTTAAAAACTTTTTAAGTTAGATAGTGTACACAAATTTAAAAAAAATTGGTTTGAGAAAAACGCGTTTGACAAAAAAGTTACCGGAAAAAAAATTCAAAGTAGTAATTAATTTATTTAAATACATGTATCAAATGTTGTCAGAGTTTCCATAAATTATATTCATTCCTTATTCGTTAAAAAAATTCATGAAAATCACTTTCAAAAAAGTAGTCCTAACCCTATTTCCCCCCTTAAAGCAACTTTCTTCGTTTTTCCATTTTTTCCGCCCCAGGATAATATAAAATTCTGCACACCTTATGGACATCTTGACCGCACGGCACTGACATGGTTGTTTATTGGTTACGAGTATATGAGTTATGGAGTCTTTAATTTTGAGGGCTGCATCCTCACCGAATTGGATTAAAAGAATTTGGTAGCAAGGCAAAAAAGCAAAATATTTTATGCAACGATAAGGAAAAGATCTAAAGTACATTATCAATCAATTAAATGCAATAAAAACATATTTTGTAGGAGTCTGAATTTAGAAAATGTTATTTGTATGGCTGGCATACTATCGAGTAAAAAATGGTCTCAAATTTTTAATGTGAGGTGGAGACAAAAGTCCATGGAGTTATTTAATATGAACGGAACTATAAAAATTACAAAAACATTTTCTTTTGTGATAACCGCTATAAGTTTGCAAAACATATCTTTCTTAGTGTACTATACGAAAAGAGGTATCGATATAGTAATGTAGAATGAATGGAGTTTTCGTTTGAAGATAGTAATCTATATAAAGGATATATAAATTTATTATTCCCTTTCTAACCGTATATGCGATAAGCTAACAATTGGACATAATCATTATTTTAATTGAAATCTTATTAACGCATTTTCTAAAATAATCTTCCAGCCTATAACTATTGTACATAACTTTTAATCCTTAATATCGATTAGGCCTCAAAGTATTATCGGTAGCCCAGAAATATTTTTATAAATATAAGATGAGATACATAATTATTTTCTTCCATCCCTACTGCTATATCGATTCAATTATATACCTTCTAAAACCTGTTGAAAAGGAAAAAGAAAGTTATTGATTCCAAACAGAAATGTACTTATAAATATATTAAACTCCTGACATATGAGTTAATAAAAATAGTAAACCTCAAAGAACGTATTTGCCAATTACCTAATTTTGGAAGTATTAATTTATTAAAATCGGTGAAGAATTATCAATAAATTAGTGATTATTATATATCAAATATTATGTATATCTGTTATACGTATATAGTTTGATCAAATATGTTATGAATGAATATAGGAGTAGGTAGTAGATCTATATGGGTGTAATATATCTATAGAGAGATTATTAACATATTTCCCAAACAACAGACTACGTCAATGAAAAACATTGAAGACGCAAGCGCTTAAACTCGACCATTCAATTACATATCAGTGGGATAGAAAATTTTCCCATTTAAAAACCGTGGATATTATCGATTTTCTTTTGGGTATACAATTTTCACCGCCATGTAGCACAAACGCAACGAAATACCCATTTAGTGGCATCTTAACTTTAGTACTAAGAAAATTTCAGTATCACCCACGCTATCAATCGAATAAGAACTCGTATCAATTTCTGGGTAACAGATTTTTTTGGTGCCGTCCTTGAACCATTGAATTACATACAATCATATATATCCCTAGATCGAAAATTCCAAAATTATGATCTTTTTTGTAATTTTATAATCATTCGAATGTTGGATTCAGCCAGTGAGCTATATAATAGTTTCTAGTGAAAAGAAAAACAAGATTGTAAGCCTGGCTCTAGCGCTAGGATATCTATTAAACGGTAAATTTTTCGATTAAAGAAAGTAAATGTGGGCGGTCCAAATATAGAAAATAATTTATTATTTTAATTAACTAATTTTTGTTGTTTGGTTTTAATAATTGAAAAGTTTTTCTTTACATCTTCAGGATAGTTTGGAGTTTGGGTGTAAAAATAAAATTATATAGAACGCGATATCCAATTAATTTCATCAACCATCTGGAAGGAAAATTTTGTGGACAAAAAAATTCATTGCACTGGTTTTTCGTGTGTGGGATTTTCGGTTGCTACTTTTTATCAGTACAAGTGAATGTGGGTGGAAATTGAGATATTTCGCATGAAAATGGATTAAAGTTTTATATGAAAGAGCTTTGGTAAGTTAAAAAATTAATTATTCAGACAGTGATTAGAAATTCGTTTAATTGACATATCAATGAAATTATACGAAAGTAATTATCTGCAAATCCTGTATGAAAATTCATTTAAAATTAGAATTAAATAATTTATCAAAAAGTATTTAAATTAGTGTCTGTAAATTAGAATACAACCGATACCGAATAATGAGACTTTATCGCATATTATAATTTCCTCTTACCATTAAATTTACACTTATTACGCCATATATTCCCATAGTTTATTTATAATAAAAGCTCGTTAGAAAAGCTTTGCTGTATGGATTTCCTACTTGTATGTATTCATGTAGAAAATAAATTCAACTCGGAAAATCCATATATGTATTGGTATCTGTGAAAATTTAATGGTTCGGTTAGAAATATTAAACGACCTGTTGACATTGCAACTTGTGAAATAGGGTTGATTTTTCCAGAATACAATTTTCTTCTGATCGGAAACCATGGTTTTCCGTCATTTAAATTAAGTTTTTTCGATATAAGATATCTTTTAGCAATTAATTTTCATATATGCATTAACTGGTTTTAATTTGAATATTTTATTTGATTGTTTTCTGTGGTAAATAAATTGTAAGAGAAAATTCAATATATACATTGCGATTAGGAATATTTTCCTTATCTGTGAAAAATGTAGCTTCAAGTGATGGATGGCTGAAAAATTGTAATGATTTTTTTTTATTTTTTGATTATAACAAGTTATTAGCAGAAGTGTGCAAATTTAATGAAAATGTGATGAAAATGGGAATTATAATTTATTCATAAATAGCTAATACCATTATATAGAAATTTATTTTAATATTTGAATTTTATAATAAATTAGGGCGTCGGCTGGTTTAAATATAAAATAAATTGGCCTGGAATTGAAAGGTATTTGATATTTAATTAGTATTCTGTAAGTGAAATTTATTATATTTGGAGATGATAATACAAAATTTTCCTTGTAAGAGGGATTAGACTGATAACATTTTCACGGGGGGGAATAATTTTTTCCCTGGAAATATGTATTGTTGTCTAAAATTATAAAAAATTTTCTTATCATGAATGCGATATTTCTCAGATATTGGCGATCAATATTTTTTTTTTTTTCTAGTTGACCATATTAACATTTTTCTAGAATATCTCATACTACCATCAAGTACTTGATTTATTTGACTGTCCAATAATAACTCTGTAAAAATAATTTTATAACTAGTTGAATACATTTCCCTTCTCTCTTTAGCCTTTTTGAAGAAAATGCTTATCGTCGTACGAATCCTTGAAAGTTTTCTATAAATAAATTGGTAAAAGGACTTTATGTTCATATATTTTAATATATTTGAAAAATACCTATTTGAATTCTTCAAAAATAATTTTGCAGACTGATATATTATGACGGGAGAATTTTCAATTCGAATAAGGGAACAAGGTGAAGAAAAATAACAAATGAAAGCAATAAGAGATCATGTAATGAAACTAGGTCTGAAGTGTTTGGCCAAATTCTAAATGGTTAAAAATGAACCAAATAAAGATAGAAAGCTTGTAAACACCGCTTGGCAGACGTCGTTGTGTTCCTTAACTCTAAAAATCTTTTTGCTACATATTGATATTGAAAATTGATTCGGGATAGGAACAGAATACGAGTAATACCAAAGGACGGGAAATATTTGACAAAATTCCGAAAGATTGGCGGAGGTCCGACAATTTCGAGAAAAACTCGAAAAGTATATAGCAAGGATATTTTTAAAATAAGGAAAATTTCATCAATATCAGTTATCTAATTTTGTGAAAATCGTATAATTTCTGGAAATTTTTCGCAAATCTGAAAATGAAATTCCAGAAAATTGGGAAATAAATTATGAAAAATTTAATTTTGTAAAACTACAATAGTAAAATTTTTGACATTAAGGGGGGACATCATTTTTGAGCGTCTAAATCAAGGCTAAGTTTACTATTTTTTTTTTAAGAACCGTATCACTGTATAATGAAAAATTTGGGAAATGGTATACCTTTAAATTATATTTTAAAATTGTTGTATTAAAAAAAAAATCAACATGGCTAGCCGTAATGCCGTCGGATGTGTGGTAGTGCCACATCAACAGTGCCCTGGGGTGGACACTATTCCGGGAACTTCTTAAAATTGAAAAAACAAAAAGAATCTAAAATTATATTAGTTTATCTCGTACTTGACGGAGAGAAAATTAAAAACATTTTTTTTTAAAAAAAATGGTGGTCACTAAAATTTTTTTTTAAAAAACTGACCTATTTTTTAACATTATAGATTTAAAATAAATACAAATTTTTTGAAAATAAATTAAATTTAAATATGTTTCCGTTAAGGACAAGAGAATATATCTAAAAATACCAGAACAAAATTTCAAAGCGATTCATCAATTACAGGCAGAGGAATCGTGTCCACCGCATTTGAAGACTTACCCTGGGATTTTGCTAAGTCGAGTCGATGCGACTCGACAAAGAAATTCATACATATTTTTACTGCGCATATAAAATTTGTATGAATTTTACGGTCGAGTCGACTTAGCAAAATCCCACAGATGGTTTCGAGAAAAACGAGTTTATAGTTTTATAACACGTTTAAAAATTGTAACTTAGAAAATTTGCATCGACCTTTAGTCGATTCCGGGTCCATAGAGGGGCCCTTCTTTGGATGTGGAGGCTTCATCATTTGCCTTTCGTGTCTGTCTGCGGAATTTTCTGGCTTCTTTGGTGGAATTTTGAACTTTATCTGTGCCTTCTCGATTCGCGTCTAAGGGAATTCCAATGATTCTCAGACTGCCCATAATACTTTTCGGAGCGATTTTCCTTATGACGCTGTTCAAACTTTCATTAGAATTTTGAGTGAATCTCCCGATACAGCACTGTAGTAATTCGTTGTTTGTCAAATTAGTATAAATTGGATGAATAGCATGAAGTACAACATCCGGAAGAGCTGGCTTATATACTTGTCGATATTGCTAATACTACGTGCTTTTGCCAAGTGCACCATGTCTTAGGTCCCTTATGGTAGTATGTTGCCCTAATAGCATCTTTAAGTTTTTCAACAAAATTGCAATGGGTTCGAATTGCATTTCCGTAATAAACGGTAAGATTGTGGATTACCTTTCGCGTGCGTTTTCCGACTCCGCCAAACCCCTTAGTTCTTTTCTTGCAGTTGAGAAGTTATGTACGCTCTGTATCTATTTGTGTACCTTTTGCTGTTGCGAAGTTGCGTATCCTGTTTTGAATATCATTCTTTTACCGCATTGATTTCCATTTCTCATGCAGATCCTTGGTGATTTGCAGTACATATTTCGTTGTGATTTTCGCTTGATACAGAGGTCGATAACTTGTCCTATGGAGTTGCCAATAATACTTACTACACGAAATAACGAATTAAATCCTCTTTTTTGCCAAGTACCGTCTCCAGAAACAGTAATTCCCTCGATATTATCATTTTTGATCTTTTCAGCAGTTATTTTTCCTTCTTCAGAAACAGGTCTGACAAACGAATTTTTAGCGACAATTTTTATAGCACTGCGGATTTTGTCCACAATAAGATCGTATGATTTTTGAAAAAGTGTATGATCCAAGTCCAGTAAGGCACAAAATTTGTTCGCTTCTATTAATCCTATCCCTAGGATTCTCATTGCAAAATGAAATCTTGTATTGATTTCATAAGAATAACCGGACTATAGCGACGATGAAATTGGCTTACGGTGGCAAGATTTACATTTCACAATCACTTGGAAACCAAAACTTTTGCCTTTGACTAAGGTTTTTTCAAACTTCACAACATTTTGACATACAGAACATTGCACATAATCGGACAAAGTTAAGAAGAATGTATGGAAATTTAGTAGCACGTATCCAATGTTCTTGTCAATCCCAACGTTCCAATCTTTACCGCCCTTGCATTTTTCTCACTTCAGACGTCCATACGAACAATTTAAAGCAACAAACTGTCTTGTTGAATTTATTGGACGATAAAACCATAATAATCATATACCATATAATCCAAAAACCAAAAACCATATAATCATATGTGCGCTGTTGCACAAAAACATCTGCTGTGACTCTAAAAAGCAGAATTTTAAAAAATCCTTTTACCCACGTATTTTTGATACATTAATTGATTGAATAAAATGGAAAACGTTTAAAACGCCAAAGAAAAAAATCGTTTTCCCAAAATCGGATAAGTGATGTCTCCCCTTTAAGAATTTGGAAATATCGTTCTATCTATTTCAATTTTTAAATAAATTTAAATGAAAATTTTATTTAAATAAAAATTCAAAATATAGAGAAATTGAGAAATTGGAATACGTTTTATTTCTACATAATATTCATTTCTTATCAACACAATATTAGCAACAGATTACCCAACAAATGTTGCTCCCAACAAATATTCGATAATCATGCCGATAAACATAGATTCAAGAAAACTTATAACTATACTTCTGAAGTAATCGGCAGTTGTTGAACTATGATATATCTTCGAAATTGGTATCGCACTGAGGAAATAATTTGGTAGCGCTTATCAAATTGTAATAATCGATACTATAAAAATTGTGACTTCATAAGATTATTCCGATCAATATTAACTTCCAGATTATGATATGCTAACTTTTTGGATGTCACACTAAATATTTCTGTATATGTTCCGCGGGACAATTCATACAGAAACGGATGATCTTTTTATTTTTATTTTGCATTTTTTATACTTTAATGAAAATATCTGATAAATCCGCTTAATTTATAACAATTAAAATAATTTTACAAATTGGAACTATGATAATTTTTTACTGCCCCCAAAAGCTATTCATATATTTTCATTAACATCATATTAATAAAACTGACTGAATGGAATTCGATTAGACAACACCGATTTCCCAAAAGTATTATTTAAATTTAATAAGCTATCGGTAATAGGCTAGATATTTAAAATTCACTCCGTCATTCCTCTTAAAGGCAGAAATTCTCTCTTAAATTCAAATTAATTTCGTTATTTATTTAGGATAAGGAAGATACTTAAAAGATATATAAACTTGAAATTTTTTATAGCAAATTGGCTACTTCAAAGATACAATTTGCTGTAGAACAAATTGGATCGAAATAACTTTTTGTATACACCTATCCCTCGCTTAACGAAATCAATTCGTTCACGAAAAGTTGTTCGCAAATCGAAATTTCGTAAAACGAATTTTTCAATATAGTTGCAGTCAATTTGTTAAATAAATAAAACCAAATGTATGTAGGTACATATGTGGAAAATAAATTTGAGAAATGCTAGGTGGATCAAAAAGTTGGGAATAAGTGAAACAAGAAAAAATTTTTTTGGTCAAATTCCGTTTTATTTTTCAACACTTTTAAGTCCATACAGCGAGTCCAACGATTTTCTAACATTTTTATACCACCCAAAAATTAGTCCTTCGAAATCTCTTCAAAATAGGCCTCAATTTCAGCTATGAGTTCCTCATTTGAGTAAAATCGCCTACCGATGTTCCATCCCTTCAAGTTTGAAAACAGGTAGAAGTCGCTGGGGGCCAGGTCTGACGAATACGGTGGCTGAGGAACCAGTTCAAACCCGATTTCGTACAATTTTGCTTGTGCAATTAACTATAAATGAGCAGGCGAATGATAGAGAATTTTTTTCTTCTTCAAATGCGGCCGTTTTTCTGCGATTTCAATTTTCAAGCGATCCAATAATGATGAATAATATGCGCCAGTTATGGATTTACCTTTTTCAAGATAGTCAATAAATAATATTACTACTTGCGCGTCCCAAAATACAGAGCCCATAACCTTTCCCGTCCATTGTTGGATTTTTGGACGCTTCGGACCACTTTCACCCGAAGAAACCCATTGTTTTGACTTTTGCGTGTTTTTGGTGTGTAGAAATGTATCCATGTTTGTTCGGCGCAAAAACTCCATTGGATTTCGCGTAAACATGGCCAAATTCAGCTGGGAAGTCGTAACACGAATTCGTTTTTGGTCCACTGTTAGCTAACGCGGCATCGCGCGCAGAGCTACTTCATACCCAAAATGTCATGTATGATATTGAACACACTGCCATACGGCATTTTTGTGGTCTCAGCTCTGGTCTCAGTCTCAGTCTCAGGTCTAGCTCCTCAATTTCAACATTTTCTGATGTACTGACGTCTTTTGAGCGTCCAGATCGTTCAGCTTCATCGGTGCTTGTACGGCCAGAACAAGGCTCGTCTCTGTT
Organism: Symmerus nobilis; assembly: GCA_027564815.1. Classification (NCBI taxonomy): domain Eukaryota; kingdom Metazoa; phylum Arthropoda; class Insecta; order Diptera; family Mycetophilidae; genus Symmerus; species Symmerus nobilis. Next base: position 13,353 of record JANTOP010002996.1, read on the forward strand.
ATTGTTTTCTTACGTAAATAATAGTATTAAATCAGAACACGAAACTCCGATTTTTCTTTTTAAAAAAAAAAACATGGAGGTTGGTTGTTTCTCACTATTGTAACTTGTATATGCGTAAACAAAAATGGCTGAAATTTTCACAGACATCTAATGAAGGATGAAGCTTTTTATGAACGGTTTACATTAGTGTATAACTAACGCCGTCTCTTAGAATTATTCCAGACTTTTTAATCCACCTAGTACATATGCATTATCTCTCTCTCTCTCTCTCTCTCTCTCTCTCTCTCTCTCTCTTCTGCATGGACTGTTTGATGGAAAAAATAAACTCAAAAAGGTAAAATATGCACGTAAAAAAATTTCGTAAATCGAAACTTTGGTAAATCGAGACTTTGGTTTAATTTTGAAATTACCCAATAGTGAAATTTCGTAAAAAGAATTTTCGTTAAGCGAGGGATGGGTGTATAGTTTTTTCGGTGTGTCGAAATACTTCATCAAATTTTCATTAAAATTATATTCGATCATTAATCCAGTTAGTTGCACAACTAATTGTAAAAAATTATCAAATATGCTCTTTCTTAATCAATTATCTAAATTACTAATTTTATTCTATTATAAAATATATAATTATAAATCTATGTAACTGATAATGTCCCATTGGTATGGACTATGGAGGACGATATTATGAATCGAGATTGCTTTATTTAGTAATTAAATCTTGTAATTACGAGTAGTATTTTTTCTTTCCTTAAATAAATTATAAAACTTAATACTATTTTGTATGAGTGTCATGAGGTAATGCTAAAAGAAAGATTTAATATTAATCCTTTTGACCTTACTTGTATGGATTTCCTTCAACTGGGTGGTCGTTGCATTATTAATCCGTACAATAGCCTATATCTATCCGTAAGCTATATTAAATTCATTTTCTATAGTCTGCAGCACCCAGTTTACGTAAAATTTGCTAAAAGAAAAGTTACATTTTATTTATTTATTTTTCTTATATGTTTTATTTATTTATCCAATCAAATATACAATACTTAGAAAGCCTAATATCTAATAGCCTGCAGATTTAATTTCCTAAAAAATAAGATTAATTATTATTGATTTTTTCCCCAAATTATAAGCTTATTCATGATTTATATAAATCTATTGTTGGTTCGAGTTCCATGGAAAAAGGAAATTCATCAATAAATCCAAAAATTTTTCATTAAGTAATTTATTATTTAACGTTACATGCCGCTTGGGTGTTTCTTTTTCTTAGGACATTTTTGTTCTACTTGCCCGGTTCGGTAAAATAAAATAAGGGTATTGTTAGAGGTTAGAGGTATCTATAGAAAATGTGTGGACTTTACTTCCTCGAACTTTAACATTAAATTTAATAAAAAACTTTTAGATAATTTAAAAAATAGACGAACCTGGAACATAAAACGATCCAAATTTTCTGATTAACTGATTTATAACAAATAAATTGATACCTAAACTTATCTATATCAATTTCAGCAAAAACGGCTCTTCATAGAAACAATGTCAAGAAATGGTTATAAATGGAGCATCTGGAAGACGTACTCCATCGTTATTAGTTTAGTTGTAACTTCACATCTACTACATTTGGTATCAGCAGAAGGCAATATTGGTAAATATTTTAAATGACCTAATCTAACTTTTATTGGGATTCCGTATAGAGATGTATCGGGTGAAGGTAAAAATCAAACATTAATAAAAAAAAGAGGAAATTAACTGAAAAGTGGCTTCATTTATGTATTATATACAATCGCCATCATCATCCTTTTAACATTTGATACAATATTCCTAAACTTTTTTTCTCTAAAAACTCGGAACGCTTCCACTTTTATTGGTAACAAAATATTGGCTAACATGTTATATGTAGATTATGTACGGAGACATTTTATCATATTAAATATAACGGTAATAGATTATTTACTCTTACTGATCTAGATAAAATAAGTAACTACACTATACATGGTCTATTCTATTTCTATATAATATTATTTATAATTTAGCTAAAGATAGGGACGGTATAAGTATATTACGAGTTTATGCAATCTATATTGATATTATTTTCATGTAAAGGGAAAATGACTTTCCACCTACGTTATGAAAATAAAAAGTAAAAAAGTACAACCATCAAAAGTTTCCCTATTTTCTGTGAATTTTTCATATCATTGAATATGGGTTGTGTGCAAGTATTCTATCTAATCCATGTATGAAAATTGTTTTTTTTTATAAAAATATTATGATAAAAATCATGAAATTGTGTAGGTGTTGTAAGTTTAATGTTGGTCATACAAATTGAAGAGTAATGTTGGGATTGTTATCGCATGTATAAAAAGTAGATGTACGTATACGTATTTTTCTAGATTAAATTGTTAGACGACGCTAATATACCATATAATCATGTAATGGTTCATTTATTTTCTGTTTTTCCTGGTATTTGGTAAGTGATGAAGAGCAATGGAAATCTTGATTTATAGTTCAGAACTGAACCATATATTTATAAATACTTAAAGTCGGTCATAAGTCCTCACGATGGGTATCAAATTTCTTAAGGGGATATATACCTAGTTGTAATTGTCGAAAAGTGGAGTATTATGTTTTTTCATTTGGGTAGCTGTATCTTCTCTGTATATCAAGGGCTACTCTGAATCAAAATTAAAAGTTTGATAAGCACCCATTAATATAAGATTTGATAAGATTCTTTATGGTGAGCCGAAAATGCGAACCTGAACTATTTAACGTTAGGGTATAAGATAGCTGGCTAGATTCGTGTCGAATTGCAATAAAATAATTATAAACTTCTTTTCATTAAATTATCTGTCCCCACATGCAAGTTATCACGATCTCGGTGACGATAGAAGATGCTTTAGAAACATTGAAATTCGCAAAATTTTGAAATTCGATCAGTAGATTTGGATAAAATTAAATAGAGGGCACAAACATATCTATACAGTTTTTATAAGCAGAACCAGAGCCATATTATAACATTTCTGGGCCGTAGGCAAAACTTCCACTACGGGCCCCTTCCCTGGGCGTATGTAGAAATCGATTACTGAAGTTTTCTAATGAATTTTGGATTATTCCTATATTTTATTCGAAAATCCGTTTTTATTAGAATATTTCGATTGGATTTTAAGATTATGGCGTAGACTTTCTGCAGATATTTGCGATAAATTAGCGATTTGATCCTCATTGAACATTCCCTAGTCATCACTATCTATTAGTTGTTTTAATTAGCTGAAGAAAACCTTACTCAGTTCTATTACTAGAAGATTTTCTTCGGCCAGAAAAAATGTAAAAACAAAAAAGATTTTAAGATTATGGCGTAGACTTTCTGCAGATATTTGCGATAAATTAGCGATTTGATCCTCATTGAACATTCCCTAGTCATCACTATCTATTAGTTGTTTTTTATTTGCCTCATTTACTTCCTCATCTAACTTCATTTGCTAACATCACCACAACGTGTGCAGAATTTTTTGACCCTTTAACAAAATGTTAAAGCCTGTACTTGTGATATACGTTTGCTTTATTGAAGAAAACCTTACTCAGTTCTATTACTAGAAGATTTTCTTCGGCCAGAAAAAATGTAAAAACAAAACTTCGTAAAGGCTCGTACCGAGAAATTTGAGTATCACGTCATTTGATTCGGATTTCCCGATTATTTTCATCGGAACCAAAAAAATGTGTTGTAGGCAGTTAACAAATTAGTTGAGAAAAACTACAAAAAATTTCAAAACTAAACTTATCGTAGAAAAGCTATGCAAAAACTTAAAAGCTCCCAGAAAGCATTTTTTCCGAACTTTATTTTTCACGTTTTAAAATCTATTTTTTATCCAGATAACGATCCTTTAACAAAATTTCAAATTTTCCCAAAGAAAATGCTTAAAACCTTGAAAGCTCATTGAAAGCATATATTTAGCAAAATTTCAGGGCCAATAAACAAGGGCAAACAATTCAATTCATTAAAGCTTTTGTAGAGATTTTATTTTTTTGCAGAGCTTATTAACGAAAGTTTCCTATTTCATTTAAATTTATTTATGGGGAGATATAATTTCATAATGAATAAAATAATATTTTAATAAAAAACTTGGGATTTGGAACTTTCTGAACGCTCTTCTCAGACAATTATAAATTTGAATGACGTTAAATTATTGGGATGGAAAAAAGATTTTAAAACGTAAATTTAATTATTTGGAAAAAAATTAGAATCCATACTGCCATAGATTCCATACTGCCTAAACGAGTATTTTAATTAAACTCATTCAATGAGCTTTTGGAACTTAAAGTTTTTCAGACTTTAAGAAAATTATTGTAGTATAAAATCATTCAAAGTTATTAAATAAAGTAATTTGAGTTAATAGCAAATTTGCCCCAATAAAAATTTGCAAACGATTTTGTCGGTATTTCAGGTGTGCTCTGCACCTTCTGCGCATCGGGGCTCCCTAATCTTCGAACTTATAATAGTCTGCCTAGGCCAAAGTTCGGCTCTGAGCAGAACATGATATCAACTTGATCGTGGCTCTTTCAACTTATTCTTCATTTGTGATAAATTTTGACATTCTAACAGACCGATTACCAATCTTTATTATGTACTATACTGCCGTCCTTAGCATACTTACCGTATACGACATTTTGAGTTTTTGCTTTTTTATGAATTCTTATGATCTCA
>JANTOP010003007.1:0-35436 GCA_027564815.1 Symmerus nobilis
AAGTCACAATATATTAAACTCGGGAATATCTCTTGAACATTATTACTGAATAATATATTTTAATTTATCCTTAAGGTGGCCAACCACTGATTCCGCACCCTAGATATAATAATATTATATTTAAATTAAAAGCTTTGGATAAGCTTGTATTGACAAAGTTATTAAATAAAATAATCAGGTGTGCTCTGGGCCTTCTGCGCATTAGACCGCACGCCACTGCCAGGGACCAACCCAAAAATGTTATTTATTTAAATAAAAATATTAGCCGCAATGTTTCTAATCTAAAAATAATGTTTAATTATAGAAATTATAAAAAAAAAACCCCTTTAATCAGACAAAATTCTTATTCTATTATCCCGAATACCCGGCCATTTATTTTTTACTGAATTTAACCCGAATTGACTCAGATTTTTTTTGTCGAACTTTTTGATTTTAATTACATAGACAATGTCCCATCTAGCTCATGCACAGTTTACGCGAAAAGAGGCGTTGCCATATGGCAACACGGGATCGATTCGGGTTAATTGCGAATTTGAAATATACAATCGCGTTAAAAATTATTAAACGGCTGAAATCTAATTTTCTATATTTTGGCGTCCTTTTAGAAAAAATTGCACGGAAAATTGGTCCCTCCTTCGTTGTTAGGCGGGAAATGTTATTCAGCGCATGAAATTCGACATTTGACATGGGGTTGAATAGAAGGTAGCTGAATCATGAAATTAGAGGGAATTTTTACATGAGGACGTCGTCGTCCCACGCCACGAAATCTCATAATTTTCCCGTGCAATTTTTTCTAAAAGGACGCGAAAATATAGAAGCCAAATTGAAAATTAAATTAAAATATGTGAATTAATCGGATCGCAATTTTGGATACAGAAAAATGTTCGTTGGAATGTCCGGCATTGGAAATTGTTGAAGGTTAGTTGAATTTCTTGTTATTTCCGATCAATTTCAATTAAAGAAATTTTGGTTAGTTGCCGGGGCGGCTCATCGGGGGCAAATTATTTGTATTTCGACTTTCGGATTGATTTCAACATAGAAACTCTTTTTAAAACCAATTTTCTAATTTTATTATTATTTTTATTGAAACAGATTTCATTGAAATTGGCCGGAAACCGGCAACGGATTTAATTTAATCATTTGGGACGCCATTTTGTAGACGAGATGAACCAACTCGTCCACCGATGATGACCTTTGTGACCTTCGAATGTAAGTGTTTAATATTTCATATAGCCGCAAGTTACAAATTAAACATTTTAAAAGTAGGCCCCAAATTATATTGTTTTATATTATCTACTAAATTGATCCTAATTTAACTAACTAATTTTCAGGTTAATAATAAAAATTAGATTTATAAGCGTTCCGTTTAATAATTTTTATCGCGAGTGGATATTTTAAATTCGCAATTAAATTCAGTAAAAAGTAAATTGCCGGGGGTATTCGGGATATAGAATAAGAATTTTGTCTCATTGGAGGGGTTTTTTTTATATTTTCTAGATTAGAAACTTTGCGGCTAATATTTTTTATTTAAATAAATAAAATTTTTGGGTTGGTCCTTGGAGTACATTTCAGCATAATTAATTCATTTCGGTCGAATATAAACGATAATTAAATCGGAATTATATTTAAATCGAGTGATTAATTAAAGGTAATATTGACCACGTCCGATTATTATCAGTGAATTAAATTTAAAACCCCCAACGACAACTTTAATTCATCATTTGATCATCGTGTCCGAATTTGGACTGACCATCGATGGGGTTTTCAATCAATGGTATGTTTAATTGTTAAATTTATTTTATTAATTAATGTTAATTAAATTTGACTTAAATATTTATTACATTTGGTTTTAAATTTTAACGATGGGAACGATTTTTATATGTACCAAATATATAGCTTAATTACTAACTTATTAATTTATATTAAGCGGAAATATTGTTTCTGGCGATTATCTTGAAATTTAATTGATTCATCGTGTATCGAAATATCGTTATTACTAAAAAACCGTCCCATTTCATAGGAAATTTGAAACAACGTTCAAAATTGTCCGTTGATACTAAAATTAAGAAATGATTCCAATAAAAATGAGGATTAAAATGATTTCAAAAAGTAAACTTACCAATATTCAGGTTCAGGGGTTGAATTGTGGTTGAATGGTTGAAACGTTCTACAAGTTAGGTAATTTTCTTTGATCAGTACCGATTGTGCTCGGTTTCATTGACTTTAGATGATTTTCTCGAATTGAGGGGATGCGCCTGGAAATAATTTCCGACTCGAACGGCGGGGTTCTTTCACTCGGATATCTTTTTTTGGATAATTTCCAACGAGTTGTTCCGACCATCAATTAATTTTCCATCGAGTTTAATAGGATTGGGATTATGGGAGTTCGCAACGCCGATATACGAATGCTGCGATGCAGGGTTGATGGGATATCTTTTTCATTTGGCATTTTCAAGGTAAATGTTCATTGATTTTGGACACGTGCCTGTACGATTTTGCCGTATAATTTAATTTTTGCCGTTTAATTTCCCGTTATAATTTATTTAAAAATCAAAACCGTTAACTTATCTCAATTTTTATTTAAAAAATCAAACGCCGTTAGAAATCGGTTAGAATTTGCGCCGACGACTTTGTATTTTTTGTATGCAAATTTTCTCGAAACTGTTCTGAGCCGATATCTGACCGGCTTAACTGATTTCTAACCGAAAACCCGACGATTTGACCCGGGTAACCCCACCAGTTTAAATCGATTCAGACCTCTGTATCCTATGATTTAATTCTGTAGAACCTGATTTGGATAGATCATTTCGGTCATAAGGATTTAATTCGGGGTTAATGTACCGTCTTTCCTTATGTAGTTGCCATTGAAAGGGATGTGAAATTTTCCTGTGCTTATACATATCTGAATTTGATATAAATTCCATTGTACAATACAGACATTTATATAAATTAGTACCCATATGTCGGCCAATGTGTTCCTGGAAACACGGATCTTATATTCAAATGAATATCTTCATATTTCATTCAAATTTACCTTCAGCCTAATTTTTGATTTGAAATGTTTACTACAAATATTGCATTGATACAATTTACCGCTGTGGGCGTATCGTTTATGTTCGGAAAGTGATGATTTGTTCGGACACTCCTTATCACATATATCACATCGCTCCTTTGTCGCCTGATGAATGCGCCGCGTATGCCGTTGTAAATGTTTTTTATTTGAAAGCCATCGACCACATATCGTACAATTAAATTTCGGCGATACGTATCCCGTATGGGTGTATTTATTATGTATTTTTAATTCAGTTGGCGCTTTGAATATTTTGCCGCACACATCGCATACAAATGTGTTACCAACATGGACTCGAAGCAAATGGAAACCAAGCGCTTGTTTTGCACTGAAACTAATTAAATAAAATATTCATTATTTTAATTATTCAGGAGGGGGAGAGGGGGGGTTACCTTTTATTGCAAATATCGCATAAATATTGTTCTGGCGATGAACCGTGTACTCGACGGAAATGTAAATTTAAGTTCCCTCGTGTTTTATATCGTTTCGGACAATCACTGCATTGATATGGTTGACCCAATGTACTGTGGATTTTTATATGACGTGTAAAATTATGTTTATCCTCGCATACCTTCCCACAGACATTACATCTGATCAAAAAACATAAGAAAACATTATTCTCAATTATAAATAAAAATAGGATTCGTACGTTAAAAGTTCGGGACATTTATGCTTCTGCATGTGTTCGTATAATCGGGATCTCTCTGTAAATTTATGATCACAACATATGATATATCCGGAAACTTTATGTTCAGCACGAAAGTGTTTTTTCAATCCGGTAAATGTTCCAATTACAACCTTACAAATATCACAACATAACTCAATCCATTCCGATATTTCTTTATCAATCGTTTCATCCGCTGTTGACGGTACTTCCGACAATTTTTTCGTCCTTTTTCGAATAATTGAGTTCGTTGAGGGAGATTCAATGAAATTTTTATCTAAAAATGATTTAGATATTGAAGGATTTGAAATTCTTTGTTTACAGTAAATTACCGTTTTTATCAGATTCATCCTCACTCTTAACTGTATTCATAAATGAATCAAATTCCATTGTATTACAGTTATAATTCGTTTTCAAATCTTCAGATTTAATTTCAATTTCTTTCGAAGCATCCATCAACTGTGCTGTGTACATTTCAACGGAACAATACAACTTATGAAATTGATCTGTTGTTCGCCAACATTTCTTACAAACGACTTTCGAAAATTCATCATCTCTGGATAGCTAAAATGTTGTAAAATGAGTTAATTGAAGTTTTAAGTAAAATCTCAAAACCTGGAATGTGAAATGTTGAAGTAAAACGTTCCCCATTGATAATTTTAAACCTTCCGGACCAAAAATATGCAAACCATTATGGGCTACACTTCCACATAAACGGCAGCTCTCTAAACCCATCTTTGTATTAATTTAATAAGTTCCCACCGACTTGGTTTAGGAACGTCTACAACTCTCTGGAGATTGGTCCTTTGGATGATATACTGAGTACTGACCAAACCATAATCAGAATCAGATGATAGGAATGTCAAATATTTATTTTGTAAACATTTGTGATTTACTTTGACAGTTCCCCCAAACAGGGCTGGATAAACCCGAATACTACGGATTTTGAATAAAATAATTGGTTAATAAAGATTACTTAATTAAATTAGCAGAATTATTATGTAGAATTTTGTAGATTAAATTTTAATTTATGATTACGGATCCACAACGTTGATATTTTGCTTTTCGCAAAGAATCTTGGTAATCGTCCAACTGTTAGTCAAGCGATTGATAATGAATTTTAGAAATTAATCTGCCAATTTCTTGTAATTTCTATAATTATTAATTTTATAATTAAATTAACTTAATAAATATTCCAAATTGAAGTTATGGAAATAAGGAAATTATTCTAATTCTCTTAATCAATAAGTTCTTTTTTTAATGTTAAACGTTTCTTCCGATCCGCTTGCCATTGAATGGGATGAACATTTCTTTTATGTTTGTACATATTAGCGTTTGATTTAAATTCAATAGCACAATATTCGCATTTATATAAATTTACACCAGTATGTGTACTGATGTGTTCCTATAATAATAATTAAATATCAATGAAAAATCGAAAAATTGAAGGGAATGATTAATTTACCTTCAATGTAACTTGTGATTTAACAATTTTATCACATAGATGGCATTGATACCGTTTTCCACTATGAGCATATCGTATATGTTCGGCTAGCGCTTGCTTACTAACAACCGTTTTATTACAAATGGTACATATCTGCTTTTTCGCTTCATGGATCCGATCCGTATGTAATCTTAATCCTTTAATATTTGATAGCCAAATACCACATATCGGACATTCCTGTTTAACAGCGGGCGGTCCAAGTCCTAAATGTGTTTTTTTATAATGTAAATTCAATTGGAATTCACATCTAAAGAGTTTCGCACAAATATCACATATAAATGATTTACGTTCGCCGGTATGTATTGCTAATAGATGTTTAGCAACCGAGTATTTTGTTGTAAAGCTGTAATATGCAAAAATTAGATTTAGGAATTATTTAAAATGAAAGAATCGTATTGGGAACCTTTTATTACAAATGTCACAATAATATCGATCCGGCGTATCGCTATGTTTCTGAGAAAAATGGGAATCTAACAGTTTTTGAGATTCATATCGCTTGGGACATTCGTTACATTTGAATGGCTTACCAGAAAGTCCATGATTCTTTATATGACGATTTAAGTAATATTTATCATTGAAAATTTTTCCACATAAATCACATCTAATTAATTAATATAAATTAATGTAATGAGATAAATAAACAAATAATTATTACCTGTACTGCGTTGGATGAACATGTTTTTGAATATGATCGAATAATCTATGTCGCTTATAAAATTGTCGGCCACAGCATCGTACGTAACCCGCCATATTATGGTCATTACGGTAATGTCTCTTGAGGTCAGTAAATGTGTTTAGAATAACATTACAAATTTCGCATTTCATTTCTAAGAAGGTTGCTATCTCTTTGTCCTCCTCGACCATTTTTGTACGATAGTCTGCTATATTACGGTTGCCACTCTTTTTTGTTAACGGAGATTGTTTTGTTTTCAATTCAACTTTATGTTTAGATCGTTTTGAAGATTTTTTAATTGTAGATAAATGTTCTTCGGTTGTAGATCTTGATTCCCCGGAATCACTTATACTATTATTACCTAAAAATAAAATATTATCGGATCGGGGGGATTGTTTAAATTATATCAAATCATTAACTTTACCATTATCTTCAAACTGATCCTCATTCTTTACTATATCCGAATTAAAGGCTACCTTTATATCTTCCATCGTTCTATTCATACAAACTGACTGTACATCGTCAATTTCACTATCTTCCTTTTTAATATCCGGTTGTTCAGTTAAACTTTCTTTAACCAACATATCCTTTAGGTCGGTTAAGTATTTGTCGAGGCTGCAATATAATTTATGGAATTGATCTGTTATTCGCCAACATTTTTTACAGACACTTTTTGAATGCAAATCATCTTCGCATAGCTACAATTATATTATTGATCGTTGGAATCATTAAAGTTACAAAATGAAATAACGATAATTATACCAAGAGATTGAAATGCTGTATTAGGACCGAAGCCATTGATAATTTCTGGCCCTGCTTCCCATATATACTTATTCCACTTTCCGCATTAGTACCACACAATCGGCAATTTAAATTAGCTGTAGTCATGATTCATAAAGATTTGGTAATTAGACAGAATCGATTAAGAATTTAAATAAATCAGGGACCGATTCGAGATTATCTGCAATTTCAGAAATAGTCTTGTTTGTTTATTATTTACACAAATTTCTTATTGACATTTGGAAGTATTTCTTATATTTTTTTTACAGGGTCGTCAACTCTATCTTGAAATTCGAGATTAGGGTGGTAGTTACAAACGTAGTTTGATACATTACTAACGCCAAGTTTGAATTTTATATTGAATTAACATTTTACTTTATTTTATTCTCAAATTAATACTATTTCTTCCTAAATTTATAATTTCTTTAATGCTAAACGTTTCTCCCGATCTTCTTGCGATTGTACTGGATGAACATTTTTTATATGTTTGTACATATTCCCATTTGATTTAAATTCCAACGTACAATATTTACATTTATACAAATTAATTCCCGTATGTGTACTTATATGTTCCTAAAAATGTTGAAAATAAATATACAGAGAGGTAGTCGCAAGAACAACAAAGAATAATTTACCTTTAACATCACCTGAGATTTAACAATTTTATTGCATAAATGACATTTATAGATTGTTCCCCGATGGGCATATCGTATATGTCCCGCTAGCGATGGCTTGCTCGCACACAATTTACCACAAATTGAACACACTTGTTCTTTCGCTTCATGAATACGTTTTATATGCAAACCTAAAACTTTTTTATCCGACAGCCAAACACCGCACACAAGACATTGATGTTTTACGACCGGTTTCCCAAGTCCCAAATGAGATTTTTTATAATGTTGATTCAACTGACTTGGGGATTTGAATATTTTTGCGCATATATCACATATAGATGTATGTTTATCAGTATGCATTGTTAACAGATGTAAAGCAACCGAATATTTAGTTGTGCAACTGATTTAGAAAATTCGATTAGAAATTTTATTAAAAATTAGAACCGAAAACGAACCTTTTACCACAAATGTCGCAATGAAATAGTGCTGGTGTTTCAGTATGATTTTGTGATAAATGTCGATTTAATAGAATTTGCGATTCATATCGCTTATGGCATTCATTACATTTAAACGGTTTTTGGGATGGATAATGAGTATTTTTTATATGACGTTGTAAGTAATACTTACAGTTAAATAATTTACCACACAAATCACAACTAAAATATAATAAAATAATTTATGTTTCGGTTCGAATGTAAAATCAATAGATATACAAACCTATATTGAATTGGACAAAAATGGTTTTGTATGTGATCGTACAATCGATAACGTTTGGAAAATTTTCGGTCACAGCACCGTAAATATCCTGAAATTTGATGTTTCTTTCGATAATGTATATTAAGGGTTGCGAATGTTTTTTTCTTAACATTACAAATTTCACATTTTACTTCTAACGAACTTGCTATCACTTTATCTTCTTCCGATACGTTTCGTTTCGTTGGCTTTGTCGATTTATTCATTTGATGCTTTATTAACTGAGTATCGGCTTTTATTTCATTATTTTTTTCAGGAAGTTCTTCCGATTTGACTGGGGTTGAATGAATATGTTTATCTTTATCATCTGCCATACTTATTAAATTATCGCAAGTCTGTTCATAATCAAAATATTCATCTTCCTTCTTTATTTGCAGAATTAAATTTTCTTTTGGCAATTCAACCTTCCGCTTCGATATGTATTTCTCGACGATGCAATACAATTTATGAAATTGATTAGTTGTTCGCCAACATTTTTTACAAATAATTTTTGAAAATATATCATCTTCGGTGTCCGACCACTAAAATCACATTAAAAATTGATGGGATTAAATGGAATGGATTAATGATTTAAAAGCGAATTACCAAGCAGTTGAAATGCTTAATTAACACCGAAGCAATTGATAACTTCCGGCCCAATTTTCCATTTATGTCGATCCCATTTTCAGCAGTGGTGCCACTGCCACATAATCGGCAATTAATTTTACTTGTCGTCATAATTGGGAAGTAATTTTTATTTGAAAATATATAAATAATGGTTAAATTAATTGTATTAATTTATTTCCCTAAATATTGAGAGTTTTCCGAATCCGAAGAAATCCTTTTGTTTACGAATTTTTGTTATTAAATATTTCAGACATTTACAAGAATCGCTTTCTTGAAAATAACAAAATTGCTGATTTATGAATGACGTATTTTTAGGGTGGAGCGATAGATCGTTTAAATTCGTTATAAATTAGAGAACATCAATTTTTAAATTATAATTAAATTATCCAAGTTATTTACTATACCTCCTCGAATAGAGAGGCATCCCCATTGAATGCACCTCGGGTAACTATTTGGGTTCTCTAATAGTTTACGCAGGGCAGGGATAGGTAAACCTCGATAGTACTCGATAGTTTTCGACTAGTTATTATCTAATAGTATCGACATTTAGACCTATAAAACCACGGTGTTATGCATCCCGAATTCTGGCTAAAAGGTCAGACTGTGACTAATCAGTATTATTTGGGAGTTGAGACGATGACGTGAAGCATTATTTATTTCGAAATTTGGGTTCCCATCCCCAGGGAAATGTTAACAAAAACATTACCATGAAATATGATTAAGTATTTGTAATTTAATTTCTAATTGAACTTTACGTATATAAATAGTTACACATTTCAATTATTCAAGTATTTACCTTAACATTTAATCGCTTTTGGCGATCCTCCTGCCATTCAATAGGATGGGCATTCTTTCTATGCTTATACATATTGGCATTCGATTTAAATTCCATGCCACAGTATACACATTTATACAAATTGAATCCCGTATGGGTACTAATATGTTCCTGGAAGTGAAAAAAAAACAATCGAATCATATATCCTTTAATAAATATTTTCTACCACCTTTAACGATAATGGTGATTTAAATGTTTTATCGCACATAGAGCATGGAAAACTCCGTTTGCTATGAACGAATTTCATGTGGGAAATAAGCGCATCCTTGTACGGACACACCTTCCCACATATCGTACACGTTACTTCTGTTGCTTCATGCAATCGATTTATATGGTATTTCAAGCCCCGTCTACTCGATAGCCATGCATTACATATCGTACACTGGAATTTTGGTGTAACGACACCCATATGATTTTTCTTGTAATGTATGTCTAATTGTAGTCGACTTTTAAATACTTTCGCACATGTATCGCAAATGAATGTCGTCCGTTCCGTATGCATTGTCAATATATGAGCGGCAATGGTATATTTTGTACAAAACCTGCAATAAAATTGGTTGATTAAATTCCCCCTACGGCAATGAAATGAAAAATTTAACCCTTTATCACATAAATCGCATATGTACGGCTTTGGTCCCACATTATGACTTTGGGTGTAATGTATATCCAAAAGTTTCTGATAATCATAACGTTTCGGACATTCGGTGCACTGAAATGTTTTCGATGATGGATCGTGATTTTTTATATGACGATTTAAGTATGATTTATCGATAAACTTCTTTCCACACAAATTACATCTAAAAAATGAAAGAACGGTCGGTCAATTTAGAATTTTTAAAATATTTAAATAAATTTCTATTTACTTAAATCGATCTGGACATCGATGGTTTTGTACATGATTATACAATGTATGTCTTTTTGTAAATTTACGGTCACAACAAGTTATTGACCCCTCGGTATTATGTTCATTCCGGTAATGTTTCATTAAATTGGTAAAATTTCCCGTATTAATTTCACATAATTCACATATAATTCCTAAAGTCTCGTTAATCACTTGATCCATTTCTTTAATTCGTTTCGTTTGTTCGGATTCAATTGATTGGTCTCGTTTAATTTTATTACGAACGTCTGGTACTATTATATCTTTACTCTCAGCCAGACATTCCGTGGTTATCGATTTTTTCTTCTTTCGTGCCATACTGGATTTTCGTTTATTGGGGGTATCCAAATCATCATAATCAAAGGTTGTAAGCGAGATATCTGAAGATCGAAAAGAAAATGTATTACAGTTACTAGACTAGACATATATGTACTCTACCGTTCTCTTCTGAAGTCGATTCAATTTTAACACGTTTAATTTGTTCCATTGAATCATATGACGGACATTGATCAGCATTTTCCGTTACCGATAGCATTTCGTAATCGATAACTTCTTCCTTTTTAATCTCTCCACCACTTTGTCCCCGAATTTCTGTTTGACTTTCAAACAATGACTTCAGCTCAGCTGTATATTTCTCAACATTGCAATATAGTTTATGGAATTGTTCGGTTATACGCCAACATTTTTTGCATACAATTTTGGAAAATGGTTCGTCGTCCGACAGCTAAAACAGTCGTTATAAAGCCATGGTTATTTTTCAATAAAAAACATCTGAACCATCATACCTTGAAATTGAAATGTTTCGTTAGAATCGAACCAACGGATAACTTCAGACCGTGCCGTCCAAATATTTCTATTACGCTATCCGATTTGATGCCACACAGTCGACAATTTTTATTTTCTGCAGCCATTGCTCTGTAATTTATTGAATTTGAAAAAATCTTAAGGACATTCGATTCGAGTCGAGACGCTGAACGATTTTGATATGTGTGGTCCAATAAAGGTAAATAAAGAAAAACAATAACAAATTGTGACATTTCGAAGTTGACATCGTAAACGACATTAGCGATGGACATACATTAAAAAATATACAGGGTTTTCCAATGAAGATAGATCTTTGAAATGAAATAAAACAGGTTGTCTTCGAGATGATTTATTTGCAATTTTATTTCTAAGGAATTAAATGCCCTTATGAAATACAATATCGTTCAAATGGCCAACCCGGCTCCGCTGTGCGGCGCGCATTCTGGATGTACAATTTTCTTTTAAGACTGCAATTTTTTGTGGTTTATCGGTCGGTACAGACCAATGATTTCACTTAGCCCCACAAGAAGTAGGCTAACGGCTTTAAAGCCTCATCTCCACCATTAAACCAAACGATTAAACGGTTTGCTGAATAATATACAAATCTGTATATTTGTCAGCAAACTGTTTAATTGTTTCGTTTAACGCCGGAGATGAAGCTTTAAGCCTCATCTCAAGCGTCAAACGAAATGATTAAACCGTTTGCTGAAAAATATACAGATTTGTGTATTATTCAGCAAACCGTTTAATCGTTTCGTTTAATGGTGGAGATGAGGCTTAAATCACATGATTTCGGCCTCAAGTTCTCTAGAGCCTAGTCAGCGAATATACGACACCGTCAAAAAGTTAATTGAAGTTTATATGGATGAGGCCCCAATTCCCGACACCTACCTCGCTAAGTTGAAGTTTAAGAATGCCCAAACTCTCACGCATGACGAGAAATGGACTGTCTCGGGTTCTCATGGACACTATTACGATCCTTAGCAATATTTGCAAGCGGTCTTGTGTTACTTGGTTGGCTATCGGTCTAGTTATTTGAAATTTAAAGATAAGACGTCCTATCGACGTCTATCGACCCTATTGGATGTAACTCGGGAGTCCATACGACAAACTTGCGTCTTCTTAAATAATCTACAAGACTATTATAGTCTAACTGTACTTTACACTAGGATTACTGTACTCTAATTCCAGAACATACAGCAAGTATAGTACGGTCATGAACCGACAAAGGCTGATTGGTACAAACGTTCAATTAAAATCTCTTCACAATACAGTAAGGGATGCCAGATGAAGATAATTAAATCGAATTAAATTATTAACTTAATTTAAATGTGTAAAATTATAATTCCATCAATTCGTATTGGATTTTGTTTGGCCAGCAGTTCCCTTCGGACCGCTAGACTCCTGCTCCCTCATTAATTTATATTCATACGGATGAGCTGCCTTTCGATGTTTATACATATTTGCACTAGAATTGAATGGTTTTGAACAAAATTTACACGAATATAAAACAGCGCCCGTATGTGAAGCCATATGTTCCTGAAATATATTTCTCATGAGTTATACAGTTTCTACAATAGAATCGAAATTCTTACTTGTAAATTTAAAGCACGTTGAAAGATTTTACTACATATATTGCAGATAAATTTCCGTTGTGAATGTACCACGGAACAGTGAGTACGTAATGATCGACGATTTTTCAGGATTTTAAAGCAAAATTTACAAGTCTGTTCCGTATCGGTATGGATAATCATATGTGTTTTTAGATTGTTTCGATTCGAAACCCATACAGCGCATATTTTACATTGTACCGGTGGTAGTATTCGGTCGTGGACAAGTTTCTTATGGGCAACGTAATTGCCATGGATTGAGAAACCCCGTGCGCACACATCACATATAAATGAGTCCTTGGCACCGTGAGATTGCGTTATATGGCTCTGCAGTAGATATTTGACGACAAATCGTTTATCACATTGATCACATCCAAACACCTTCTCATTCTCATCCGGATGCCGAACCCTTTGATGTTGAATTAATTTGTATTGCTTAACGAATGTTCGATCGCATCGATCACATCGGTATGGTCGATGTTCGGGATCAACGTGTGTCAATAGATGATCACGTAACTTACATTTCATATGAAATTCTTTTTGACAGTAATCACACGTTAATGTTTTCGGTTGTACGTGACTAGCCATATGATATGTAACCGATCGTCGTGTGTAAAATTTTTTCCCACAACATGTTAGAAAACCTTTTTCATTATGAACGGTTTGATAATGATTACAGATTTGGCGGAATGTTATAAATCTTTCATTACAAAATTCACAGTCCATATTAAAGATGGCTTGATAAGTCGGATTGCAATTCGTAGTCTTGTCGTTTCTGGTGCTAGATTTTGAAACCAGACCATAGTCCCCTATTTCAATTTCAGGCTCTATTTTTATAAATTCATTATCACTGTTCGATTGTTGAGACCAATCATCCAATGGAATAAGATTGTCTTCCGGAACCATATCAAATGATTTCTCGATCGTATGGGATTCGTTTTGATCCATTTCCATTTTTAAACGTTCATGAACCTTTTCGATACGAACGTAAAATTGATGGAAATCTGATACTCGACCCCAACATTGTTTGCAAATAATGTCTTCTGCATAGTCTGCCTTCTGCTAAATAGAAAGTTATTTTAAATTTGAACAAATAGATCTCAGCCAACAAAATATTTGAATCGTATCATCTTAACAGACAGATTGGATAAGTCGGGTGTTGCTTTAGTTATTGGGGGTCTTCTTATTGGAGATTACGATATATAAGGGGTATTGTAAAGTATTTTTTATCATTGGTTAACCCACGTAAAATAGAAAAAGATATATAACAGCCTTAGAATATAATACCTTTTTAAACCGTAAGTGTTGGGATACAATTTCGGCAATCTGTAATTTTTTTCCATTATAATCGAATATTTCTAGGAAATCTTCGGCTTCTATTGAACACAAATAACATAAATTAATTTGTGTATTCATTTTTAAAAAAAAAAATTTCATACATGTGCTGAATTCTATTTATGACAGATTACAAATGTTCCATTTGAGCAACACTGGCGAGTCGAGGTATAGGTATGCCAATTTAATAGAATTATAGGTTTCGTAATTTCTGCAGATCCATTTATACTAGTGATGGATATATCCCGGATTATTTATAGTAAAAATTATGCAAAATCTCTTTCCTATTGAAAAACCAAAACGTTTATTTCATTTCAATGTTATTCTTCTTAACCCTTAATTTCTTAAGGGTTATTAAATGAGAATAAAGCTGCATTTTTTAATATACTCGATTTTGGCTGATCCTTACTTAATTGATACTCAATTGGATGAGCTGTTTTTCGATGACTATACATATTCCCACTGGAATTGAAAGTTTTCGTACAAAATGAACATGAATATAAAACTGCACCAGTATGAGAAGACATATGTTCCTAAAAAAATAGATAAAATTTACAACTATTACAAATAAATCCTAGAAATATAAATATTTTCAACCTTCAAATTAATCTCTCTTCGATATTCTTTTGGGCAGATTGTACATTTGTATAGAGGCCGTTCAGAATGTACTTCTTTACAATGTTTCCGTAATGATAGACGATTTTTCAGTACTTTAAAACAATGTTCGCACGTCTTCTCGCCACCATCAATGTGAATGATCATATGGCCTTTTAGGCAGGTACGATTTTTTAACCATTTACCACAAACCTGACACTGAATCGGTGTCATCATCTTATCATGAAGCAACTTTTTATGTGTCATATAATTGCTGTAATTGGAAAATTCTCTAGCACAAACGTCACATATAAAGGAACCTCTAGGTTGATGCGCGTACGTTTTATGATTTGTGAGAAGTCGTTGTAGCACGTATCTAAAAGGAAATGTAAATGAATGAGAATAGTAATTAACCGAATAAAATTTCTAACCGTTTATCACACAAATCACATTTGTATATCTTCTCTGAATCCTTTGCATGTTTCAATCTATAATGGTCCGCTAATTTAAATTGCTTAATAAATGTACGTTCACATTTATCACATTTAAACTGTCGATTTTTCGGTTCAACATGAGTCAAGATGTGATCTCGTAATCGCGCCTTTACAGTATATCTCTTTTGACAGTAATCACATTTTAATGCATTTGGTTGTACATGTTCAACAATATGAACTTTCATTGCCCGTAGATTGGTAAACTTCCTCGAACAACACGTTACATATCCCGGTTGATTATGAATGGTTTGATAGTGGTCCCGATTCTGCTCGAAATTGTAACATTTCTCTTCACACAATTCACAGTCCATATTGAAAAAGGTGCGATAATATTCATTTTGTTTCTCCTTATCTTTCTCTCTTCGTTCTTTAGTTTTTGAACTGATCGTCCTACTTGTTCTCTTGCTTTTTGTATCCTCTGTACGTTCTATCTCCACTCTCTTCTTTGTACATTTGATTTTCGGTGTGGTTGTTTCATTTTTTATCGGTTTCATAATCAATTCGTCCCGATCACATTCATTCAAAGCATTTATATCATTGGTATGGATATCAAATGATTGGGATTGTGGTTCGAGCTCAACTTTAACACAATCTAACTGACATCGACCATGTATTACTTCGATATCCGTATAGAAACGGTGAAAATCGAATAATTTGGTCCAGCACTGGGTACATACGATTTGTAATACATCGTTTTTGTTTGTCGGTTCGGGTATCTACAACATAAATATGGATCCTATGTAATTTGTTATTGAGATCTAAATTCATAGAGAATTGCAACAAATGATGAATCGATGAATATTTTAAACTACCCTAGGAACTTTTGGTTTTATAAATAAAAAATTAATACCTCAAACCAAAAGTGTGTTGAAATTATTTCAGCTATCCGCAACTTTCTCCCATTTTCTTTAAATATTTCCAAATAATTATCGGTTTTAATTGCACATAGCCGACAAACAGTCTGTTTATCCATTTTAAAATCTGTTATCTTGCTTTATCGTTCAATGGAATCAAGGAATTGTGATGATATTTACGGTACCGGGAAATTTATTAATAAAATTTAATCATTTATCTGGTTTAATATAATTATAATTAATTAAAAATTAGAAATTGATAATTTCACTACTTTTTGTGTTTATGAAATTCTCCTTCTATTTTTGAGAGTCCTAAAAATACTTGTAAAAGTCAAACATTAATTTTCTTAATTATTTATTGGCGGCATGTTTATGGTATCGTCCATTCCTATTTGGAATCTTGAAACGTCCCACATGATTAACAATTCCTATTCCCTCACCTACTAGGCCAGATTAGAGATTGTGAAATTAGGGTTGTGTACAGCTGGTTACAACGTTACTATAATATACCCATCCATTTCTAAATTAATTTCTATCGCCATCAATTTCTAAATTTAATATTTCGGTGAAATTTTCTTAAGGAACCAGAAAATATTATTATAGAAAATTAAACATAAAGGCTCCAGTAGGGAAATTGAAGGATATACTTTTTTTTTAAAAAATCATCCCCCGATTTTATGGGGCCAATATACGCAGAAATTCAAATAGAAAAATTAATAATTTTCTGCAAAATGGTTATAATTGTCCGAAAAATTAAAAATTCGATAATGATTCAAATAGGCGGTAACTAGGGGGATCTATCAACATCATAAGATGAGGGGGTTCGCTACCGATATAAATATTTAAATTCTCCTTGAAAATTGACGTACAAAATCGTCAAAAATTCTACAAAATTTTCTTAAATATTTTCGAAAAACAAAGCTTTTTCAACATTATTTTAATTGAATGATGGCAAATCATTTCTAAACAATTAACGGATATATTTTATTAATGAAGTTTTTTAAACCTACGCTAGAATTAGAAAATCCAATCGAAATGTTCTAATAAAAACGGATTTTGGAGTAAAATATAGGAAGGGAAGGGGAGGGACCCGTAATCGAGGTCTTGCTTAGAGCCCGAAAATGTCATAATACGACTCTGTTTCTTACTATAATAATATAAAATATGATTAGGTATAATAACCCAGTAATATTAGGTTTAATCTACGACAAAATTCCCAGTTAGCTTGATTTTTGTGTCGATGTACGTTAAGTTATTCCAAAAAAGATGTCAATCCTCATCGATATCGTCTCGCCGTTGCGAGATATTCAAGATGCGATATTGCGAGTTATTACTAATATTGCTGAATTCTGATGAGCGTTTATAACTTCCCGGAAAAATTAAATCTTTTAAATTTCGTAGTGAATTTATTTAAAGGATGATCTGGGTAATCTAATTACATAAGAATTTTAAATGGTAAATAAATGGTAAATACAAGATTGTAGAATTCCTGCAGAAATAAAAATTGGGTACTGTTTTGTCGATATAGTTTTAATAATACACTTTGTATACGCCTTATTGCCATGTAATATCTTCACAGATTGGTGAATTGTATGTCTAAAATTACTAGGCTGTAAATTGAATGGAATTCGTTCAATTCGCTTTAGCTTTTAAGCGCCTATCACGATCTAGTTGCCATTCAATTGGATGGGCATTTTTTCGATGCTTATACATATTTGCATTTGATTTAAATTCAACTAAACAATATACACATTTATATAAACTGAATCCAGTATGTGTGCTAATATGTTCCTAAAAATCATTGAAAGGAAACAAAATTATACATCGAATTTTCAAATAATGCACAACCATTCACCTTCAGCGATACTTGTGATTTAAATGTTTTCTGACACATATGGCATGGGAAACTTCTTCCACTGTGAACAAACTTAATATGTTTAACGAGAGCTTCCTTATTGGGACAGACTTTCGAACATATCGTACATCGCACTTCAATTGCTTCATGTAGCCGACTAATATGATATTTTAAACCGCGTTTGCTAGCCAACCATGCATCACATATCGTACACTGAAACTTGGGCGATACAATTCCCTGGTGATTTTTCTTATAGTGTATATCTACTTGTAGTCTACTTTTAAAGACCTTAGCACAAATATCACATATAAATAGGGATCGTTCCGTATGCATAGCGACCAAATGAGCAGCAATCGAATGTTTTGAATGGAAACTTGAAGGAGAATAATTGATTCGACCTTTATTTTATGTTCTTATTATATTCAAGTATAAATTACCCTTTATCACATAAATCGCAAATGAATGGTTTTGGTTTATCACAATGCGTTTGGGTGTAATGCAGGTCTAGCAGCTTCTGATAATCGTATCGTTTCGGACAATCGGAACACTGAAACGTTTTCGATGATGGATCGTGATTTTTAATGTGTCGATTGAAATAAAATTTATCAATGAATTTTTTTCCGCATACATAACATCTGAAATCGGTAGATTAGAGATTCAAATGGAATGAAAATAAAGCATAAAATATACTTAAATCGATCCGGACATCGATGATTTTGAATATGATTGTACAATTTATGTCTTTTTGAAAATGATCGATCGCAACATTTTATAAATCCATCAGTTTTATGTTTATCTCGATAATGTTTCATTAGATTGGTAAAATTCCCCGTGGTCATTCCACATATTTCACATACTATTCCAAGGGTGTCTGCAATAATTGAATCCATTTCCTCAATACGTTTCCGTTGGGTAGATACATTTTTACCATCCGTTCGTTTCGATAATATTTCTTGGTTTCTCGTCTTTTTCATCTTCAATTTCTTTGATTTAAATGTCTGACTCTTATCTTCAGCGTTAATTTCATCATTTGTTGCAACGGATTTATCTTAAATTTGATAATTTACAATTAATTCGTTCATTTACAAATAATTGATTAATTTTAAATTACAAATTTCTTCAGATGTATTTTCTGTTTTAAAAATAGTATCGAGAGTGATATTAGGATAAAAATCATCTACTTTATCCGTTTCAATGATGATATTTCCGTATGGCGTATAATCGCCGAAATTTGGATAATCTTCCACCTTAATATCTGCCTGATTGGAATTCACAATTATATCCTCCTTCGTGATTACTTGTAAATTGGCCATATATTCTTGGACGTTACAGTATAATTTATGGAATTCATCAGTCGTCCGCCAACATAATTTACAAACGATTTTCGAAAGAGAATCATCTTCCGACAACTAAAATTAAACATCGAATACCGTTTTTTATATAAAATGATTCGTATTAATTGAAAAACTTGAATCCAGATACCTCAAATTTAAAATGTTGAATTAAAATAGGTGCGATTGATAATTTCAAACCTTTACGACCAAAAATATGAATTGCTTCAAATCCTGGGTGGCCACATAGTCTACACTTCGTATTATCCGTTGCCATTTTTATTAATTTCCGTTTACTTTGGATCGAAAATAACAAAGAATCCGATATTTTATTTTATTTAATATTTTCAGTTATTTCTTTTATATTTCTTTATTATAAATTTAATTAATTAAAATTTTACAAAGATTTACGTGTCCATAAAATAAACAATAACAAACAATGAAGGTTAAAAGAATTCGCTGTTACTTGGAAACGTCAGTCAGTAGGTACGGTATTTTTTCGTGGGAAATATATGGTAGCGGCCATTGATTGTTAAATTTTCCTTGTGCAAATTTCAACCTATGAATATCAACGTTGTTTAGTAAATTAGTTCCTAATCTTTAGTCCATAGATGAGGACGGTAGGAGTCCTTGTTTAATAACTTAGAACTTTAGAATTTGTATAATTTCCGGCCAAAAATAACAAATGTACCTTCATTACAAATTAAAATAATTAATAAGCACATTTTATATATTAAATATAAATATGCTTACTGATGGCACATCAATCACTTTTTTATACTTTTTATGTTAAATTTAGGGTATAAAATAAGTGTAAAACATATGGAAATAAAGAGTTTTATCGTAAACATGAAAAGAGAAGGTCGTTTTTCTTTGTAGCATATTCAGTTGCTCCTACAAATTCAATAATTCTACTGGTTCATTGCCAATAGACCTTTTAACATCGCGACATTTGATCCGGATTTCCCGATAATTTTCTTTGGATCGAAAAAAATGTAATGATGCAGGAAGTTTATAAATTCGTTGAGGAAAAATACAGAAATATCAAAATTAAAACATTTCGTTCAAAAGCTATACAACAATAGAGCTTCCAGGAAGCTTTATTTTCCGAACCTTATTTTATTTCGTTTTAAATCTCAAAGGTTCGAAAATCTCGAAAGCTTATTGAAAGTTTAAAATAAAAATGTCATTTTATATACAATTTTTATCCGATTCGTTAAATTTAAATGAAATATGGAATTTTAGCAGAAAACTTATCCAAACTATTAAAAGCTCAACGACAGCTCAAAGTTTGGAACTTAATTCTTTACGTTTAAAAATCTATTTTCTATCCAGATAACGTTCCTTTAACAAGAATATCAAATTTTCAAAAAACAAAGCTTTAAAAATCTGGAAAGCTCATTGAAAGCTAGCAATTAAAATGTCATTTTATATAATTTGGAATCTAATTTTATTCGATTCAATAAATTTAAATAAAATATGAGATTTTCGCTAAAAGCTTTCTCAATCCACTGTAAGCCTTCGAAAATCTCGAAAGCTAATTGATTATAAAACATTTCTCGCGTATCCGTTTGATCTTAATTTAATTTCATATTTTTGATTCGATCCTGTTGCCATTGTACAGGATGTACATTTTTCCTATGTTTATACATGTTAGCACTCGATTTAAATTCCATAGAACAATAGGTGCACGAATACAAACCGTACCCTGTATGTACGCTGATATGATCCTTTAAGATAAAAACATTTTAGCTGATTGATTGAAAATCTGATTTTATTGATATTCTTTACCTTTAATGCTTTACTCGATTTAAAAGTTTTATCGCACATATGACATTCGTATATTCGACCACCGTGTACGTATTGCATGTGCTTACAAAGCGCCTCCTTATTCGGATATTTCTTATCACAAATCGTGCACGTTTCCTCTTTCGATTCGTGACAACGTCGAACATGTTTGTGTAAACTTAACTTATTGGATAGCCAGGATCCGCATATGGAACATTGAATTTTCGGTTGAACAATATTCGTATGGTTGCTTATGTAATGCTGATCCAGTTGAACACGACTTTTAAATGTTTTCGCACAAACATCACAAATAATTGTACAGTGTTGGGTATGCACCAATAAGATATGAGATACGACTCCGTGCTTGGAATTGAAACTAATAAAAAAATCATATTTTGTAATTTGTCAGGGATTAGTACGAACAATTTTAATCACCATTTTATGCATATGTCGCACATAAACGGTTTTGGTTCATTGGTGTGGGTACGGGTATGAATATGAAGCAGCCGTTGAGATTCATATCGCTTTGGACATTCACCACATTGAAATGGTTTGGAATTAGGATCATGTTGTTTAACATGTCTAATAAAATAATCCTTATCCAAATACGATTTACCACATTGTTCACATCTATGAAAAGATCTGTTTTATTCCGAATATATTTTTTATTAAAATCTCATACTTGTATTTATTTGCGTCTTTATGATTTTCAATATGAGTGTACAATTTCTTTCGTCTGGTAAATTTTCTTTTACAGCATCGTATATAACCATCGACACGGTGTACATCACGAAAATGATTCATTAAATCAATGAAGGTTTTTTCATTTGAACCACACATCTCACAGTTCATTCCTAAAAACGCTGAGATTTCTTCATCTTGTTTAACAACTTTTGTACGCCAGTTCGATTTTCTGTCATCATTCGAACGTTGTGGTTGTTGTAGTTTTGTTTCGTCCAATGAGTTTATATTAACAATACCACGGGTTTCGGTATTCGAGGGTAATTTATTCAACTGATCAGTTCTTTTGTTATCTATAAAGGGATTTAGGTGAGTTTCGATAAATTATAATTATTTTCAATATAATTACAATGTCCTCCAGGACCATTTTCAATTTTTAAATTAGTTGTCGAACTGTCTGCGGATAAATATGATACCGAATATTCGTATTCAACGTAATCTAATGAATTTTCTGTTTTAATATCCGTTTCCAGTACTCGGATAGACACGTTTTTCTTTGCCGTAATCTTTTCAACGGTACAGTACAGTTTATGAAATTGATCGGTCGTTTTCCAGCATTTCTTACAAACAATATTTGATTGTTCATCCTTTTCGGCAACCTAAAAAATACAACTTTTATTTTGTATGGGATAACGAATGGTAGAAGTAGGCGACTGACCTTAACAGCAAAATGTTTTGATACAATTGAAGCAATCGATAATTTCAATCCTTGCTTGCCAAATATTTCTATTCCTTTATCTAATTTGGATTGACATAATCTACAAATTATATTTACCGGTCCCATTATTATTTATCCTATCGACCGTATTGAGAGCTGCTCGGATTCGGGATTGGAACAAATGTTCTAGGAGCCAGATGTTCTAGGCGGTCTTCTACGAGAAATAATTTATCTTAACGGATAAATGAAATTCTGATGTCAATTTCTAATTATTAGTTCGATAATCTCCTCAACCAGCCCCAGGTTCAGATTTATTCCCAAACCCAAACCCAAATCAAACTTCGATAAGAAAGTAAACAAAAATAAATGTAAGTGACGTTTGGAAGAAGTTTCAATTTAATTGAAAAAGGGCCGTATCCTTAGAATGTACGATCGTTGTTTTGTGTATCGAATATCAGCTGATTAAAACCTATAAGGAATTCATTGGTCCTGTTTTATTGAAAAATTTGTTTTTGATTTAAAAAGTGGTTAATTGAAATTAAATGGACCGCAAGAGACTACTAACCTATCTAACAATATTGTTAGAATTGATGAAACTGATGGAAGAATTGGAGAAATTGGAAAAATTATCGGAAATCAATCGGAAAAGGCGAATAAAAAAACAACGAAAAGAACAACGGTTGCGAGGAATATGTGAGAATCTGGTAATTGAGATGCGGTTGACGGATGAGGAATCATTTTTTACCTTCACCCGCATGAACAGAATTCAATTTGATGAATTGTTGAGATTGGTCGGACCGTTTATACGTAAACGGGATGTTATATCACCGACAGCTAGACTTTTAATTACATTAAGGTTCGATTTACTTCTGGAATGTTTATATTTTCGGAATAAAATGATTTATTTATTTATTTTAGATATTTGGCAACCGGCGACTCGTTTAAATCACTACATATCATACTTCGAATTGACCAATCTAAAATCCAGGTCATTGTATACGAGACATGTGAGATCATAAAGAATAAATTACAATCTTTTTATCTACCACCACTTTCAACTGATCAATTGGTCAGATCCGTGACAACGTTTCAAACATATTGTGATTATCCGCATGTTTGCGGCGCGATAGATGGTGAATTGTTTTTATTATTTTTAATATGAATTTTTTTGTACAATTGAATTTCCTAACAACATGTACCGTTTTAGGAAAACACGTACGCATCAAGGTACGCTACAAGAAGTCGTTCAGCATAGTTCTCGTTGCTGTGTGTGATGCTAAGCTTGGTTTCCTGTATATAAATATCGGTGGATATGGATCCGAATCGGATGGAGGTATATTTCGGAAATATAACTTTACAAAGATTCTCGAACGACATTCGTTACATAGACCGACAGTAAGGACCGTTGGATGTTTGAAATTACCATGTGTGCTGGTAGGAGATGGAACCTTTCCATTAAGACCATACCTAATGACACCGTATTCCGGTCGAACGTTGGATGAACAACAAACCAACCACAACAATCAATTATACCGAGCGCGTACGAAAATAGAGAACTGAGAAAATAATCATTACATGTGTGTTATTACACAATTATTTAATATCTTCCGGTCCTGGATCGTACATTACGGAACAACTACTCGATAGATATTCATCTGATGGTAGTCGAGTCGATGGCCAGTATAGGACAATCATAAGTGGAAGAAGTATTTTTGAATCACTACCTGCACGATTTCGAATGGGATCTAGAAATCCTGCAACGGAAGCGATAGTAATTAGGGATAATATTAAGGAATTTTTGTTCAATCATTCATAGCGATTAATTGTATTAATTTCTTTTCTATTTTATACATTTTGAATAATATTTCATATAAAAAAATTATTTTAGTTTTTCTAATTTGTTAGAAATGGACCATGGAAATCGAAAAATTGTTGAAAGTCGGAAAATATAAAGAAAAAACTTGAAAGTAGTGTGCAGAGAAAAAGATTTCAGTGCCACGATAATCCTGAAACCACCTTTATCTAGATTAATCACCCACTGACTGAAATAACTTTTAAGTCAAAAATTTAATTAGGATTCCGACAATCGTTTCGAACAATTTTATCATGATTAATGTTAAGTGAGATTTCTGTAAAATATGAAATTCAATTCATATTATTTATAATTTCATGTTTAACCGTTTTCCTTGGTCTTTTTGATATTCTATTGGATGTGCGTTTTTCCTATGTTTATACATATTCGCATTCGATTTAAATTCCATTGAACAATATGGGCATTTATAAATACTGTATCCGGTATGTATAGCAATATGTTCCTAATTTAAAATAAATCAATTAACATATAAGAAAATTAATCTATTAATTGTATGAAGAAATTACCTTCAGCGTAATTTGTGATTTGAATATCTTTTCACACATATGACATGGAAACTGTCTACCACTATGAACATTTTGTGTGTGTTTATAGAGAGCATCCTTATTCCTACATAATTTCCCACAAACCGGGCACGTCTCCTGTTTCGCTTCATGTCGCAGTATATGTTTCCGTAAACTATCTGGATTTGAAAGCCACGATCCACATATGGTACATTGAACTTTTGGCACTTCAATACCCATATGATTTGCCTTGTAATGTCGATTCAATTGGAGTCGAGTTCGAAACACTTTCGCACACACATCACATATATTCGGACAATGTTCCGTATGTTTTGATAGTAAATGGGTTGCAACCGCATTTTTTGAAATAAAACTAAAAAGAGATAAATTATGAATCGAAACATTAAAAGATCGTTGGCGTTTTACTTTTTACTGCAAATGTCGCATATAAATGGTTTTGGTGCAATATCGTGCGTTCGAATAAAATGTATGTCCAACAACCTTTTCGAATCGTATCGTTTCGGGCAACTAGTGCAGTGAAAGGATTTTGTTGATGGATCATGAGTTTTTATATGATGTTCATAGAAGTCTTTGTCAAGATATGATCTTCCGCACATGTGACATCTTAAAATATAAATAAATTAAATAATTAAAATTAAATAACAACAGAAATCGGATCTACTTATATCGATCTGGACAACTATGATTCAAAATATGATCATATAATTTATGTCGACGAAAATATTTCCGTTCACAACATCTTAAGTAACCGACGATTCGATGGTCGATACGGAAATGTTGTAACAGTTCAAGAAATGTATCGGTTGTTACGTGACATATTTCACAGGTTATACCCAAGAAATTTGATATTTCCTTATCTTGTTCAACAACTTTTAATGCTTTCTTCGTTTGACATTCACTATCCGAAGCGTTATTCTTCCTCTTAATTTTTAATTCGGAATTTTTATATCTTTTCTTCGATTTTAATACTTTAACGGTATTGGCTGGGTCCGGATCTAAAAAAATTAAAATGGGAAACGGGATTTAATATGAATCGAATCGAAATTCCGATTGTCAAACCGTTTCCCTCTGTTGATTCATCCTTTACGTAATTTTCAAGTTTCAACCAATCGTCTCCAAAATTCTCTGATTCTGAATCGACGTTATCAAGATTTTCTAAATCCGGTTTGTAATCGTCCGTGTATCCTTCCTCCTTTTTTATCGATCCGTCTGGTACTAATGATGTGATTGGAACTTGATTTCCATATTGTTTGTCTATCAATATTTTCTGTTTCACCGAAACTTTCTCTACGCTGCAATACAATTTATGGAATTGATCGGTTATTCGCCAACATTTTTTACAAACGATCTTCGAGAATGGATCCTTTTCGTTGATCTGTAATAAGGATCTGTTGAAATTTCATATTTCATAAATATTAAATGTAGAAATATACCTGAAATGTAAAATGTTTTGATAATATCGAAGCTATTGACAATTTTACACCTTTCGATCCATAAATTTCAATCGCTTGGTCCGTTTTTGTTTCACATAATCGACATTTGATATTTTCTACATTAAGATCCATATTTTCTTCGTTGGGAAAAGGACAAAGGTAAAGGTAGTAGGACAAGGATATCTTTCCAATAAATATTACATTCCAATACACGACGATATCATTCGGTAAAACCGACAAGAACGTAATTAATTTGATTATAAATTAAATTAATCCTGAATCCTGTTCCTGATTTAAACATAAACACGAATAAAAACAATAATAATAACAAATAGAAATTAAAAATGACACTTGACAGTCCTAAGTATTCTTACAATCCGATCCCAATGAATGGATTCGGGATTCTCGAAATTTGAATAATGCCCAAAACACACCGATATTTCAAAACAATGGGATGGAAATGATGAAAAATAAACATAATTCAATTCAATTTAAATTTTTAATAAATTTATTATAATTAATAGCATCACTTAAGTCAAATAATAAAAATAAAAATATTCACATTTAAATGTTGTTTGAATACTTAAGCTTTTTATCACGATCTTGTTGATATTCGACAGAATGAATATTTCTCTTATGCTTACTCATATTTCCATTTGAGTTAAATTCCATCGGACAATACGAACATTTATATAAAGAAATGCCAGTATGAGAAGCAATATGTTCCTGAAATAAAAAGATAATGTTTCTAAATTGAACAAAGAACGTGAGATACAAATCCCTCTCGACATACCTTAAGTGATATGGGAGATTTAAGAATTTTCTGACAAATTTGACACTGAAATATTCGACCGCTATGCTCATATCTTACATGATTTTTTAAGGCGATTAAATTTATCGTTATTTTACCACATATATGACACGCTTCCTTTTTGGCATTATGTACTTGCATGTGCTCTTTTAATCCCGAATGGGTTGACAACCATGATCCACAAATTGTACATTGATGTTTTGGTAGTGGGATTCCCATATGCTTCTTTTTATGATGGTCATCTAATAGCTTACGACTGTGAAATACTTGGGCACAAATGTCACACATTTGAGAGTATTTTGTGGTATGGGAATAAACGATGTGCGATGTTAACCATTTTTTTGTTGTAAAACTATAAAGTAAAATAAATTAATTAAATAGTAATAGTTGGATACAATTAACAACGTTACGCCTTTCCACAAATATCACATATAAAACTCTTCATTGTATCAGATGTCCGGTGCACACTAAGCATATGGTCGGTTAATGCAGACGGTGACAAAAATTTCTTTAAACATTTTTTGCATTCACTTTTTTTCGATGCTGGATCATGAATATAAACATGTTCATCTAAACGTATTTTATCAACAAAAATCTTATCACATTTATCACATCTGTTGAGTGAAATTTAGAGAGAAACCTATCGTTAACGGATAATAATATTTTAAATTTAGAAAATTTACTTATATTTCCCAAAGCTGTTATGATCACTTATATGCGTGTATAATCTACCTCGCCTAAAATATTTTATCCCGCAACATCGAATGAACCCTGTTATGTTATGAAGTAATCGAATATGAGTTTTTAACTTTTGAAATGATGATGATTTTTCATTGCAAATTTCACATATCATCTCCACTTCACTGTTTATTTTTTTCTCCTGTAAAATGACTTGATCTTTACCTACAAAATTCCTTGCTTTCGCCTTTGTAACTTTGTCTATCTGAACCTTTTTATTTATTCGTACAATTGATTGTTTTTTTAATACCTTTTTGGTTCGGCTCTTTCCTAAGTTAACCGATTTCTTCTCATCGGTACAAATTTGACGAGAAATAAACATCTCTAAAAATTATCTTAATCATAAATATACATTTTATGTGTTACAATTAAAATTACCATCAATTTTATCATTATTAGGAATAATTTCCATTTTAATATTTTCGATTGATTCGTCCAATGGTACATCAGGAACAACATTTTTATTTTCATTTAATTTAAATTTAGTTTCAATCTCCTTAACAGTGCAATATAAATTATGAAATTGATCGGTTACTTTCCAACATTTCCTACAAATTATTTTCGATAAATTATCATGTTCGTGGACCTGTAATAAATAAGTAGAAACTTAGTTCTGCTCACCACTGGCTTAGGGATTTTGCTTAAGAAATCACTTACCTGTAAATCGAAGTGTTGGGTTAATATTCTTTCCATCGATAATTTCACACCCTGTGTCCCGTATATTCCTATTCCTGTTCTCGTTCCCACATTACATAAACGGCACGTAATTTTAGAATTATTTTGCATGGCTAATTGAATATAAATTGCTCCGAAACTATGCCAAAAATGAAAGAATTTCACTGTTTATTTATTTCAGTGGCCAAAAACATTGATCTTGACGTATGAGAGTTAAACAATTAGCAGTTTAAATTACCCTCTGACGATTTAAAATTGCAACCTATACTATTTTGTGAGTCTGTCATCTCAAATTTCAATAGAATAAAATACTAAAAGAATTTCCCGACTTAATACTATTTAATCGATTATCTCGATCTTCAAGACTATCATAGGTAGGGAAAACTAATACACTAATTAGAGGGCGAGACGTGCAATGGGCTAGAGGTGATAAAATATATATATCGGCCAACTCTGGCTCAAAAAACTGATATACAATTAAAACCTATTTCAATAATCGATACCCATTCCCATGAACATTTTTATTTCATATTTTTATCGATACACAAATTTATTCTTAGTCGATCGTCTCTAATTTCAATCGTTTTCGTTTACCACATTCTCGATCTTGTTGCCATTCAATGGGATGAATGTTCTTTCTATGTTTATACATATTTGAACTGGATCTGAATTCGGTCGGGCAATATAAACATTTATACATATGTCTTCCGGTGTGTATACTAATATGTTCCTAAAACGATCAATGGATACCTTACTGGAGTGTTACATACAATATGTTATTACAAAATACCTTCAATGTTACTTGTGATTTGAATGTTTTATAACACACATTACATTGATGTAAATGTCCACGATGAACGTATTCAATATGATTGAAAAGTGCACTTTTATTTGGACATATTTTCGTACAGATTTGACAGATTTCCGATTTCGCTCGATGTCGTCGTATATGATTGGTTAAACTATGTCTATTTAATAACCATGCACCACATATTGTACATTGCTCTTTGGGCGCCACAAAGTCTGTATGTTTAATTTTATGATGTTTTTTCATCTCCGATCGATATCGAAATATTTTTGCGCATACATCGCAAATGTAGGAACATTGCCCGGAATGGGACTGCATTATATGGTTAGATACAGCTGTTTTCGATTTATATCTGTAAATGAAAATATTATCTTAACGAAAGATATTTATAGACATCATCTGTTTGATTACTTTCTGTTACATATGTCGCAAATAAATGGTCTTGTTGATAAACCACCATTTTCATGTACGTTAAATACATGATTTTCTAAAAGGACTTTCCATCTATATTGTTTACTGCATTGATTACATTTGAATACTTTTGTGGATGGATCATGATCGCTGACATGTCTTTTATAAATATCCTGATCGAGAAATGTTTTCTGGCATACCGGGCATCTAAAATTAAATTAAAATTTATAATTCTATCAATTGTATTCATTGAAATTGAATACTTGTATTTATCCGGATATCTGTGATTCTGTATATGATTATATAATTTTGCTCTTCGGTCATATTTCCTCTTACAACATCGTATATAACCAGTGATTCGATGTTCATCTCGATAGTGTTTGATTAAATCGATAAATTTTTCTGCCGATCGATCACATAATTCACAATTCATTCCCAAAATCATACGGATTTCCTTATCCTCTTCAATTATTCGTTGATTTCTTTTATCTAAATCACTTCTATTGAATATTTTTGGTGGCGACTGGATAATGGCAGGATCATTAATTGTTTCTGATACAATACTTAATGGTTTCGGTGACAAGTCAGATAATAATGAGTCCATTTCAATATCAATCTTCTTCTCTATAAGAAATATCATTCGTAAATGATATATTTAATCGAATATTTAAATTCAATACCATCTTCTTCTTTCAATTGGGAACCGAATTTATCGATTGGTGAAACTGCCATACATGGACCATCATAATAGAATATATTAGTTTCCGTTTTGATTGTTTCATCTGCAATTGTTCGATCTGGAATTGGTTGATCCGAAATTATATTGTCTGATGGTTTTTCCCATAATTTACTCGGATTTTCGGTATGTTTTTTTACTATACAGTAAAGATTGTGGAACCGTTCGGTTGTGTGCCAACATTTTTTACAAACCACTTTTGAGAAATCATCATTTTCAGTCACCTGAAAGGGTAGAGATAAGGTCAAGGTAGTTAGTAAGAAACTGGAATTGGATGCTTGAATGATTTACCTCAATATTAAAGTGGAATGATATTATCGGTGCAACTGACAATGTTAAACCTCGTTTGCCAAAAATTTCTACTCTATTTTGGGTCGTCAATTCACATAAACGACATTTGTTAGACTCGTCCATTGAATTTATTATTTGGTAAATTAGCTAAATGTTTAAAATAAATTAATTTTATATTTATAAGTTCATTTTCTTATTAATAAACAAATCAAAATAGCAAAGTGTCAATAAAATAAAATAAGAAATGACTACGTTCAGTATCTCATCCCAGATGGTCAGCATTCGATCTTTTAAGCATGGCTGTTTCAGAGCTTCAAATTTATCATTCGTGTCAATGTTTGCTGGATAACTAAAATTGCCGTCATTCCTCCCCAACAAATGACAGACTTTTAAGTATTTGAAATCTAAAAAACAAAATACGGCCAAAAAGATATTTTAAGTATAATTTTATTTGAAATACTTGGGTATTATTTAAAATAAAGTATTTAAAATAGTTTTAAAAAACTATTTAAAATACAAATTAACAAAGATCAATACAAACGTGTTTTATTAAGCTTTAGGAATCGTATATTATTTCAACTTCTCATCCCTAGGAAGTATCTGCATGTTGATAAAATACTAGTTGCTCTAATGGAGTAGATGAATCCAAGTTTTTTGATTGGTACGATATTTGACATTTAAAATTCATATGCAAATCAAAATAATTAGAAGACAGGATAGGGGATAGGAGGGCATATAATATATCTCTGATTTTAAAACAACCGGACGTGATTTTGAATTACTCGCGAACAATTTAAAACCTTAATTTTAGAAGACGACCAACCAAGCATATTCTTGCGGTATCTTCGTCCAATTATTATTAATTACAATAAATATGATTTAAATTATCTAATAAATATTATTATATTTAAGTTATTGAAAGGTAATTAATATTAAGGCTCCGTACAAAACTGTAAAAATTGTATGTTTCAGAAATTGTTAATTATTGGTGAGTTAGTAAATTTCGTTTTTATGTATAATTATCCATTATTAAATCTTTGAATGCGTTTTCAGAAAACTACACTTTCCAAACTGTATGGGTCAAGTTGTAAATTATAGGAAAATTCGCTCTCTCGAACCACATAGGTTGAGATTTCAAAAATTAACAAAATATAAAAACCACGTAATTTCTTTTCAAATTATTCGCCAAAATTAAAACGTTTATTAAATCAGGGGTTCCCCTTATGTGCTTAAAATCCCCTAAATAATCGTATTGTAAATCCAATTTGTGTTCAACATTTTCCTAAGAACTTCAAAGAAATTTTTTTTCAGAGTAATTTTCTAATCCAATCATGCCATTTAATTTCTAAGTAATTAAAAAAGATCTTTTGTTAACAAAATTTTTTTAAAAAATCAACCGTTTCAAAATTCTATTCTCGTTTATAATGAAATTTCGATTTTACGGTATATTTTTGCCAGTCGAGTGGAAATTTAATTTTCCGTGAAATTCATTTAATTAATCGGAAAATTTGATTATGTAAAGTTGAACCTAAGGGTACAGCGAAGAAATTCTAGTAGAAATTTTTTCAAGAAATACACCCCCTGATTTTAGGGGGTCGCCAAAAAAAATGTTTTTTCAGGAAAATGGTTATAATTTTCCGGAAAATTTAGAATTTGGAAATTTCCTTATAGATTCAAATAATTCATGACTTGGATGATCTATCAATCTCTTAAGATCAGGGGGACCCCTCCCAATTTATATGTTTAAAATCCCCTACAATTTTGAACTGTGAGAAATCCAATAAATTCGATTTTTTTTCAAAAATTTTCTAATTCAATGATGCCAAATTATTTCTAACAGATTAACAAAGAGTTTTTGTTAACAACATTTTTTCCAAAAATCAACCGTTTAACTTTTTTTTTTAATTTCCCGTAACTCTCAGGCCTTTCCAAAACTTAAATTTCTGGGAAATTCTTTTAAATAATCGGAAAATATAATTATGTAAAATTAAATTTAAGGATAGAATGAAGGAATTATGGAATACAATTTTTGAAAAAATCATCCCCCTGATTTTAGGGGGTCAATTACAGGGGGCACATCAATAAATGTGTACTTTCCAGGGAAATGGTGATAATTTCCCGGATAATTTATAATTTTACAAATCTCGAATGCGTCAATTTATTTCTCTGACCGAATTAAAGTTGTTCAATTTGAGTCGGAATCATTTCAAGCGATTCAATGGGGAAGGGATACCCAAAATAAATATCATCGATACGTCAATGTTAACAAAATGTTAAATATAAATGGAACTGAAAGCTGAATCATTTTTTCCCCTCAATCTTTCCTTAATTAACAAAATACCAAATGGAGATTTCGATGATTTTAACCTATTAAATGAATTGTATCTAATTAATTAAATTTAAACGTACCTTTCCTTAAACAAAATAGAATCGGTATAAAATCGGTACGTAAGAATATGTTTAAGAAAGTTTCGAAGTGATGAACGTTAAATTTAGCGAATAATTTCAAAAATAAATCGAATTTTTTTTGTTGTGGTGGTGCCTTAATATAATTAAATCTATTTGAAAATTATATATTTTATTTAAATGTTGTCTGAATCATTTCGTTTTTAAATCATATTCCATAATCCACTGATTCAGATTTAATTTTTTTCCGTTTACCACTCTCTCGGTCCTGTTGCCATTCAACAGGATGAGCGCTTTTCCTATGTTTATACATGTTAGCACTAGATCTGAATTCAATTGAGCAATATAAACATTTATACAAACTACTTCCGGTATGTATTCCAATATGTTCCTAAATAAATAGTGGAAATCAGTAATCGATCGAATAACAATTAATTTATTACCTCACCTTTAACGTTATTTGAGATTTGAATGTTTTATCACACATGTTACATTGAAATAATCGGCCGCTATGGACGTACTGTACATGTTTCAGAAGAGCATCCTTATTTGGACATTTCTTATCACAAATCTTACAGATTTCCTCTTTTGCTTCGTGACGTCTTATATGTTTTCGTAAGCTATGTTTATTTAGTAACCATGCTCCACATATCGTACATTGTTCCCTTGGTACAACAATGTTCGTATGAGTAAATTTATGATGTTGATTTAGATCCGAACGACTTTTAAATACTTTTGCACAAACGTCACATATGTGAGAGCATTGTTGCGTATGCATTAACATTATGTGAGTGCATACAGCATTTTTTGATACGTAACTGGTAAATAAAAATAATAAATGATTATGAATGTATATATATATTATGGTGCCGATAGTAAATGTTACTTTTTGTTACATATATCGCATATATACGGTCTCGGTGCATTACCATGGACACGTAGAATGTGACTATCTAAAAGTCTCTGCCATTTGTAACGCATCGAACACTGGCTACATTTGAATATTTTTGTGGACGGATCATGACCTTTTTCATGTCTTTCAAATATATCTTTGTCGAGAAATGTTTTCTTACAAACGGAACATCTACGAAGGTAAAAAAATCGAAAATCAATTCATTTTATTTTAGTTATGGTTTGAATATAAATACTTGTATTGATCTGGACATCTGTGATTCTGTATGTGACTGTATAACTTTCTTCTTCTGAAATATTTACGCTTACAACAACGTATGTAACCATCAATTCTATGCTCATCTCGATAATGTTTAATCAGATCAGCAAACGAGTCGGTACTGTGTTGGCATACCTCACAATTCATTCCCAGAAAGATGCTGATCTCTTTATCTTCAACGATTGTTTGATGTTTTCTTGTCTCAGCATCATTTTTATCCAATATTTTCTCTGATGATGTTCTTATTCGCAGTCTTCGTCCTTTTTTATTTCTCCTTACAATTTTCTTTCGTTTTGATGGTAAGTCATAAGATAAGGATTCAGTTAGGTTGCTTAAATCATCCCCTAAAAAATTATATAAATCGCTTTAAGATATAAGATTTCTTAATGTAATTACCCTGGGTTTCAAAGAGATTATCCGCATATTCCTCTTCTTTTAGCATGTAATCAACATCCTCTTCATCTTTGCTAGTGCCTTCATAAGAAAATAAATCATCTTCCGTTTTAATTGGTTCATTGGGAAGTACTTGATCGGGAAATTGTTTATCAACTATGGTTGTCGTATCGAAAACAATCTCTTTTACGATACAGTAGAGTTTATGGAAACTGTCGGTTATTTGCCAACACTTTTTACATACAATTTTTGATAAAACACCATCATCAGCGATCTGCGAGATAAATTAAAATATATAAATAATAGCTATTGACCGAGAAGATTTATTATTATATTTAATTATAGAATAAGTAGGGGTCATTCACCTCAATGTTAAAATGCAATGATATTATCGATGCAGCTGATAAATGTAACCCTTTTTCGGTAAACAATTCTATTCCACTTGTGGTTTTTATTTCACATAAACGACATTTGTTATGGACACTCATTTTCAATTATTTGTTAAACATATTTTAATTTTATTTAAAAGTTTTATATTTTTTTACTTATCCCCCGATCCCGATATAAAATTAATATTTTTTCAAAACAATGAACCCGATTGACATAATCTTCTGACATCCGATTTCATTGGCGGACG
This sequence comes from Symmerus nobilis, assembly GCA_027564815.1. Lineage (NCBI taxonomy): Eukaryota > Metazoa > Arthropoda > Insecta > Diptera > Mycetophilidae > Symmerus > Symmerus nobilis. The sequence continues at coordinate 35,351 of JANTOP010003007.1, forward strand.
GTTGGGAACAGAATTTAAAAGTAACAGGAACGGCAGTAAAGTGAGAGCGTAAAAAATTACATGTATTTTATATGGGACTGAATCCT